>PISX010006675.1:0-95003 GCA_004024625.1 Mellivora capensis | reverse complement strand
CTCTCTCTCCCTCTCTCTCTGACAAATAAATAAATTAAAAAAAAAAAAAAAAATTTAAAAGAATATCTTTTTTCTTTTTTTAAGATTTTATTTATTTATTTGTCAGAGAGAGAGGGAGAGAGAGTGAGTGAGCACAGGCAGACAGAGTGGCAGGCAGAGGCAGAGGGAGAAGCAGGCTCCCTGCCGAGCAAGGAGCCCGATGTGGGACTCGATCCCAGGACGCTGGGATCATGACCTGAGCCGAAGGCAGCTGCTTAACCAGCTGAGCCACCCAGGCATCCCTATTGGGATCTTTTTAATATGATTCTTTTTTGCTTAAAGTATTTTGTGTTTTTGCCATTCGATTCAGTCTTTACTTGGCACTAGAAACCTAATGATTTACGAGTATAATTTGGAAGTTTCCAGCTGACTCACCAAGATTCAATAGTTATGACATATCAAAGTGAGATGTCAGACAAGATGTAAGTGGTTCCATAACTATAGAGACTTCATCTTCATCAAAGCTATGTGAATTGGGTTGTTGGATTTTGGGGGAGAATTGCTTTGAAGAGAATTGCTGTTGTGCTGTGAATCCCTACAACCTTCCTAGCTGGGAATGGCTTCTGCCTTTTTCCTCAAGCCTAGTGAAAGAGGTTTCAGCAGGATTCAAGAGAGCTTAATATGGGTCCCTTGCAGTAAGGGGGGCATAGTGGATTGGTGTCCTGCCTCCTCCAAGAAGTCTTGATGACAAAGATGAGTCTCTCACCAGAGCAGCCAGGTAGCCTAAGAGCCTAGGTCATGCATTGGGATCATTGTGTCTCCTTGGGTTTGTTAGTTTGTGACCCAGATGGGTTGAGAGAGGAAAAGCCAGTGGGTAGATTGATGGATGAGTGGGTGGATTCTCTTAGAACTTGCCTGGCAGGGCCATCTTGAGGGTCAGATAAGCTTCCCTTGAGGATAAGCTGACAGGTGACCACAGGATTCTTTCATGTCTGAGGAGGGAGTAGTCAGCTTCTGGAAGAGTATACATTAGCGAGGTCAAGTGATCTGTAAGTGAGACACTGTCATTGTTGGGGTGGGGTGGGGGGATAACCAAAAGAACCCTTAAAAGGACCCATTGTGGAAAAGCATCCCTTTAGAATCTCCTAGGCCCAGAGACTGAAATCAGGTTATGATTCTCCTTGTCTAGTAATAACCTTTGGTCTTCCCTTTCTACTTCAGCCCTGGAGGGGGTAAAAAATGGGAGCTAGCCCAGGGCTTAGTGAGAAAGGAGAGGAGTCCAAAAAGCAGGCCATGGCACCTTTTGCAGGCAGACAGCTACCTCCATTGTGCCCCAGTGTAGGTGGAAAGGGTTGGAACTGCATTACCTTTGCAGTGGAGACTTTGGCTCTTAACACGCGGTCCAGAGACTCCTGTTCTGAAACACGGCATGCAGCCCTGCATCGCAGCGAGTTGTACTTGGTGTTCCTGTATGTGGAATGCTTCTCGCCTAGGAGGTTCCCACGCCTGGACCCCCTTAGGGTCTTTGCTCACGTGTTACCTCAGTGAGGCCTTCCCTGACTGCCCTTTCATAATTCAGATCACTCACCGTGTTTGCCAGGCTTTTCTCCTGCTTGCTTTTTCTTGATATTATTCATTATATATTATATTGTGTTATGCTACGTTTTGTCACCATTTCGGTGTTAGAGTGTTTGTCCCTTCTCAAATACAGATTACACTAAGGGCGGGGGCTTTAGGTTTTCCCCCTGCTTGTCCCCAGCACGCAGAACTGTAGAATGTATTCATGCAACAAATCTTTAATTATCAAACGGGGACTGCGCGTGACTTACAGAGGAATTAATAAATAGATTTACTTAGGAGTATGCTCCGAGTCCTATTCCTTCAACATACTTCAGTGAAGTACTCTTTTGCTTTTTCTAAACAGCTTTATTGAGATACATTTCTTTGGAGAAATGTCTATGCAAATCTTTTGCCTGTTTTAGAAAATTGAGTTGTCTTGTTGTTGTCCTTTGCTCTCTGACTGGGATTTTTTCTCTTGGTTCCGGGTCTCGCCCCTCCTCCTCTTCAGGTGGAAGAAGTGAAGCGACGGCAACACTCCCTGGCGTTCAGCTCAGCCGGAGCCCAAGCTCAGACCTATCACGTCAGCTTTGAGACGTTGGCCGAGTGCCAGAGATGGCAGCGACAGGCATCCAAGGTGATAAGCTGTTGCACGTCCTGATATGGGGATAAGACTGTAAAATCCCACGAGAGGTGTAATTTGACACTGTAATCTCTCCAGGAGAGTGAATTATAATTTTTATATATCTTACTTTAGGCCCCTCTAAGTATATAATGAATGGAAGAATGAAAGTCCAGCAGGTCCTTAACTTATTATTTGTATAGTAGAAAAAGCTTTCAGAAGTGTTTGCAGGTACATGTACCTCTCTACCATCTCTCTCTCTTTTTTTTTTCCCCCCTTAACTTATTTATTTGGCAGAGAGACACAGAGAGGGGGAACACAAACGGGGGGGCGGGGGCAGAGGGAGAAGCAGGCTTCCCGCTGAGCAGGGAGCCTGATGTGGGCCTCGATTCCAGGACCCTGAGATCATGACCTGAGCCGGACGCAGCTGCTTAACGACTGAGCCACCCAGGTGCCCTCTACCATCTCTTGAGAGGAATATGGCCTTGAAGGAACTGAGACACAATAAGATTCAGATGACTTTCCCTCAGCCACTGTAGTCAGTGAGAGATGGTGCCGTTCCCTAATTCCTAGCCTAGTGCTTCTTGGTCTTGTATGTATTTAGCACAACTGTGATGAACCACTTTAAATTTGAACTTAACATGGGATGTGACCTGTGCTCTTGTCACAAAGTGTTGTTACTGTATGCTGAGGATAATTAGCTTTTCAGCATAATTTCTGCTTTTTTAGTCTTTAAAGGTGAAGTGCTCTAAAACTGTGTTGCAGTTTCCGAATTCTCTTGGTCTAGCTATTTGCAGAATTTTAGCACATTTTTCTTACGGAGCTAAATAGTTGCATAAAGGATGGTTTTCGTATAATGAGATGCCATAAAACGCGAATGACTTTTCCAGTGGCATTTTGTTTGGTTTTTAGACCAATTTTCACAACCCATCTTTTATTAGCATTCTATTATAGAAATATAAACTTGTTTTGGTTTTATTGAATTTTCTATACATACATTGTAGTTGTAATAAAATCTCTTCTGAATAAAACTAGTTTCAATTTTAAGTAGCTATTCCATTCTTTTGACCTTACAAAGAGAAGTTAATATTTTTTGAGCACCTTTTGCATACTAGGTAGTGTGCTGTGTACTGGGTTATTAATTTTATCCTCACAACAGATGAAGAAACTGTACTAGTAGGTAGCGAAGCCCGTGGCTTTCAATTTCACCCTGTCTGTTAGAGTTTTGTATAGTTATTTTGGATCATCTCAACTTCTTGTATGAAATGTTAACTTTCTGTCTTTATGATTTGTGTTTTTTTACTTATAGACACTTTAAAACTTACACTGTTGTGTGTTTTGAAGCAGTGTACGGTTTTAGGAAAAAGCAAAAATGAACTGGTTTTTATAAATAACTAATTGGATCTCATTTCCTTCTTCTCCTTTGCATTTTTAAAATTAGTGCCTCTTTATGTAAATATGATTCGTTCCTATGCTGGGTGAGAGACATTTGGTGCTAGCTCAGATGGCTTTTCTCCTTGACCCCGTTCAGGTGGTGTCCCAGCGAATCAGCACTGTTGACCTGTCGTGTTACAGCCTTGAGGAGGTGCCCGAGCACCTCTTCTACAGTCAAGATATCACCTACCTCAATTTGCGACATAATTTTATGCAGTTGGAAAGACCTGGAGGCCTTGACACTCTCTACAGGTATGTGAGGAATGGGTTTCCCGACTAACTTATTCAAACCAAATCATGATCACCGTCTTAGTCATCTGTACCTGGAAGTGAGCATGCTTACCATCGTATACATTTTTGAAAATTTCCCCTCCATTTTGAAGAGGAAGTAAAATTTTTTATTCACACAGTTTTCTTGACACCACCACCACCCCTGCCCCCCACCTTTCCCCTCCATGCAACAGAAGATAGATGCAAATGTTCTGTTATGGAGGCAATGTTGAGCTGCCATTGATCTGGATAATCCTGTTACATACGTCACTGACACTGATGCACCATCTGAAGCCAGGGTAAATTGGGAGATTGAGTAATTGGCAAGTTTTTGAATCATAAGTATCAAACTTAAATAGCTTTTAGGAAATAGGCCTAATTTCAAGAATTTCATTTTTTTTCAGGTTGGGGCTTTTATCTTTCCTGTGTACCTGCTAATGCTAGCTTCTAAGCTTTTTGACAGCTGTGAAACCTCTCTCTTCTGATAGAGGAATCATTTCACTCCTAAGGGACTGTGGCCCATATATTTTCCAATTTCTTTGTTAGAATATATTCCCCCTTCCAACCCTCCACCCTTAAAAAGTGGGTGGAAGTGAATAAATACCTAGTATAAGTAATTGTGTGGGCTTCTAGTGAACAGGGGAGAAATTGGAAATTAAAGCATTTAAACTAAGTGGTGACTAAAAAAAACAATACATACTGTGGGGCATCTGTGTGGCTCAGTTGTTAAGTGTCTGACTTCAGCTCAGGTCATGATCCCAGGGACCTGGGATTGAGCCCAGTGTCAGGCTCCCCACTGAGTGGGGAGTCTGCTTGTTCCTTTCCCTCTTCATCTGCCCATCCCCCATTCGTGCTTTCTCTTGCTTGCATGCTTTCTCTCAAATAAGTGAATAAAATCTTTTAAAAAAGATGATGTACCTTGAAATGGCATATTTTACTTTAATATTTCTAGAATAATTTTGAGAAAACACTGTGATTTTTACCCCATATGATGTGTTACGAAGCTTTTTGGGTATAAGCAAGCCTCTATCTAGTAATGAGATAATAGTTTTAATTATATTAGTATGTAAAAACTACAGAAGCGATCATTTTAAGGAAGTGAGTTTCTAGCATTTTCTTCTCAGTCACTATGAAAATAGGGCTAATGCAGTTTGAGAGCAGCATTAGGAATTCTGAAGTCAAGGCACCAAGCCAAAGGAACAATCAGTACTCAAGGACAATTGGAAATCAAAAGTTGAAAATTTGAAAGAGGAGCATTAAATTGAAGTACCAGACTCCAGTCTAGGAGCAGGTGATATAGATCATCATCGTGGAGAGCACCACCTCAGGCTTACCCTCTTGCACTAATAAAATCATTAATCCTCCTGAGTAGAATTGCCAGAGTGATGCCTGTGGATCCGGTGAGTGATAAGATAGTCTCTGGGTAAGATAGTGTAGATACTTGGGGCGCCTGGGTGGCTCAGTGGGTTAAAGCCTCTGCCTTCGGCTCAGGTCGTGATCCCAGAGTCATGGGATCGAGCCCCACATCGGGCTCTCTGCTCAGCAGGGAGCCTGCTTTCTCCTCTCTCTCTGCCTGCTCCTCTGTGATCTCCGTCTGTCAAATAAGTAAATAAAATCTTAAAAAAAAAAAGACAGTGTAGATACTTGAACTTCTAGGAACAAAACAGAAGCACTGAAAATTATCATCAGGTTGTACTGCAGTCAGACTCCATATCACGTTCTAAGTGGCCCATTCATTTCAAGTGACATTTGAGTCAATATAATTTCAATATGTAAAAAGTTACTTTTATAATGGGATTTGATGTGTGTTTTCGTTAGCTCTTCCTGTGTCCACGAGTTGGTGAATTGTTACAAGGTTTTTTATATTGCATATGGAAATTTGATAAAGGAAGAGATTTCAAGCATATCAGTATGACTTGATATAAAATACTTATACCAGCATGGGCTCTTCAAGATTTTGTACCTTTTTAAGGAGAAGGGAGAGGAACTCCCATTGCCCTAGGCCTGATTTCCTTGTTGGTATGGAGCTGGGGTTAGGCATCTTAGCGTTCTGTGCTGTGCATGATGTTTGGCATGTGGTGAGGACTCAGTAGAAACTTGTGGAACAAATTCTGCTGTGGACATTTAAAACAGATGGCTTTTTCATTCGTTACTGTAATTTTTATGTTTGCTTTTTAGATTTTCTCAGCTGAAGGGCCTAAACTTGTCCCATAATAAACTTGGGTTGTTTCCTGTATTGTTATGTGAGATTTCTACCCTCACTGAGCTCAACCTCTCCTGTAACGGATTTCATAACCTGCCGGCTCAGATTGGCAGTCTGCTAAAGTAAGTATCTGACTTTTGCTAGACTCATTTTTTACTGGCAGCATAAGGAGCTTGTCTGGCGTTCGGAGTGAAGGCAGTCACGTGAGCCCTGGCAGTGAAGTAAATCATGTAATTATGAGGATTCTAGACAGCAGCTGTTACTAGCTTGCAGGGGCAACTGCTTAGCCCCTCAGTTTCAACAGCAGAAGCTCTGACTATTTTTGATGTTGAAGGGACCATCTATGGCAGTTATGTGTGTCATTGAGTCTCCTTAGGTGGCGTATTTTATCATTATTGGATTCATAATAAATTAGTGATACAGTCAGAATATATCCCTCTAGTACTATCCATTCCAGTTAAAACCTTTCCTAAAGTCTGTTTTTTGTTTTCTTACTACAGTCTTCAAACCCTCTGTCTTGATGGCAACTTTCTGACGACTTTACCGGAAGAATTGGGAAATCTGCAACAGCTTTCTTCCCTGGGAATTTCCTTTAACAACTTTAGTCAAATTCCAGAGGTTTATGAGAAACTCAGTATGTTAGATAAAGTGGTTATGGCGGGAAATCGCCTGGAAGTCCTAAAGCTTGGGGTGCTGAGCAGGATGAGCCATATCAGACATGTGGATTTAAGGTGAGGCCATTCTTCAGTTGGATCTCTGATGGCTTCTTATGTTTGCTCTGTACGAATACTAAAACATCAGGATTTTAGAACAGTGTCTATTGTTCAGACTATAGTAAATCTTCGTTTTTCGCTCAGTAGCAGAGAGATTATGAGTGAGGTGGGTGTACCACATGATAGAGACTTTTCACAGTACCTTTGACACAGGTTGTTCTGACTTACCCTCTCAGCAGCCTTTCATAGAATGCCCATTTCTTCATGTCCTTGTCAGTGTTGGATTTTAACAGTCTTTTTCCTTATTGTCAGTGTAGTAGGAGAGAATAGTACTTCATTGTTTAAACAGCATTTTTGAGTGAGGTTGAACATCTTTCTAATATGCTAATTGGTAGTTTGTATTTTTCCTTACACTTGACCATTTTTCTGTTGAATCATTGGGTTTCTTATTGATATCCATTGTATTATAATTAAAATGTTAAAGGTTTTCCTGTCAACTTTTTTGTAGGTTTTATTTTCTAGTTATAATATTTTCCTAAAGGAAGCTGGTAAAAGACACATACACATCAAAGACACATATGCATAGTGTAAATGTACTTTCATTTACACTAAGCCATTGATGTTCCTTGTAAAGAAATAATAACACAAAAATTTATTGAAATACAGGGGAATGAGAACATGTCTGTGTGTTCTCTGCGACTATAGAAGAGAACTAAGAAGCCATTTTCTGTAATTCGCCCTTGAACTATGCCATATAGATACAAATTATTTTCCTCTGCAGTAATTAATGTGATGTGAATCTTACCACAAGGAAGAGTAGGCAGAGCCCCAAGAGAAAGTATGGCTGCTTCCACTTGTTTTCTGCATGGTACACCACAACTGCTTTGCTTCTCACTAACCTGAAAGCTATGTTCATCTTCTTGTTCCTTTGGCCTGTTTCTTCATCCCTGCCTAACTTTATTAAGTTTTTAATGATTTGTAAGCATGGTCCCTTTTCCCTTTCTCTTTAACTTGTATATGTATTTGCAAGTCTGGATTGTCTAAGTTTATAAACAGAGAATTCAGGGTACAGCTGTCCGTGCAAAATGAAGCAAGTTGTTTAGGAAAGAGAAAGGGATCATACTTCTCTTATTTTTATTTTGGTAAGCACATTTAGTAGAATTTATTTCTAATGATTTCCTTATTTCTGAACATTTAAGGATGAACCATTTGAAAACTGTGGTTACTGAAAATCTGGAGGGAAATAAGTACATCACTCATATGGATCTGCGGGACAATCAGCTGTCTGACTTAGATCTTAGCTCCTTGTGTTGCTTGGAGCAGCTGCACTGTGAACGGAACCAGCTGCGAGAGCTGACACTCAGTGGCTTCTCCCTCCGAACTCTCTACGCCAGTTCCAACAGTGAGTTCTCCATCCAGCCTCCTGTAGATCTTGTCTGAGTTTTCTTCTTTTTATATATATTTTTTTCCTCTTTTATTAAGATTTTATTTTTTAATTTCTTTTCAAAGATTTTATTTATTTATTTGACAGAGAGATTGAGAGGGGACAAGCAGAGGGAGAAGCAGGCTCCCCACTGAGCAGGGAGCCCATGTGGGACTCAATCTCAGGACCCCCGGGATCATGACCCGAGCCAAAAGCAAATGCTTGACTGACTGAGCCACCCAGGCGTCCCAAGATTTTATTTATTTATTTGACAGAGAGAGTCACAGCGAAAGAGGGAGCACAAGCAGGGGGTGTGGGAGAGGGAGAAGCAGGCTCCCCGCTGAGCAGGGAGCCCAACGTGGGACTTGATCCCAGGATTTTGGGATTAGGACTCAAGCCAAAGGCAGATGCTAATGACTGAGCCACTCAGGCACCCCTCATCTGAGTTTTCTAAGAACAGTGGCACCTGTGGTGTTGCTCAACCACTCTACAAAGTGTAGTTTGAGGTTCCTGGAGACCAGCTTTGTCTTTTAAGTTTGCTGTTAACACTTAAGTAGTTGAGATACGCATAAAAAGGCATTGCAGGATACTTGGATATTCACTAAGAAAGTATAATAGGCATTTTGCAAAATAACGAGGGGTAGGAGGGTGGGCAAGCATGTTCAAAATAGAGTATCAATAATAGGCTAAAACAAATTGTTGACAAACTACAGCCCAGGGGCTAGATCTGGCCACCACCTGTTTCTATAGGGCCCACGAGGAAGGGGGTTTATACATTTTTTAGTGGCAGGGTTAAGAGATCAAAAGAGTAATTTTGACTTGGAAAGTTCTGTGAAACTCAGAAATCAATGAATAGACTTTGATTGGAACATGCCCACTGTCATTTGTTGACAGGTTACTGGTCTCACAAGACAGTGGCAGAATGAAGTTGCTGTAAGAGAGACTGGTGGGCCTGCAAAGCCTAAAATATTCGTCACAGGCTTAGCCCTTTAGTTTTGCCCATCTCTAGTCTAAAACTTTGTGCTGCTTCAGTTCTAGAATGAGAAGCCACTCACTTCAATAGTGATTTGCTCCAGGAATATTTTTGGGTGTAAAAGGCCCCATATTTGTTGGGGCCATTCTTTTTATGGAGTTTTCTTTACCAAGGAAATTATAATTACTTTTTCTATACTAAGGAAGGGATGGGGAAAGATGTTGAGTATCACTAAGTGTCAGAGAGTGCAAATTTTGATAATGCCATTGTATCCTCAACAAATTAAAAAAAAATACTGCGAAGTGCTTTGAAGATGTGGAGAAGCAGCTCTCACACATTGTCAGTGAGAGGGTCATTTGGTAAAACCCCTTGAGAGAGCAATTAGTGTTAAGAGAAGTCAAAGATGCGTGTAGCCCATAGTCTGACAGTTTCTCCATTTGGGATATCTCCCAGAAGTCCTCACATGTGCATAAGGTGATGTTCCTTACGGTGAAAAAAATTAAGAAGAAAAATAAGACCGTTGATAGGAAGACAGTAGAATATTGCACAGCAATGGAAACAAATGCCCTGAAGCTCTCTGTGTTAATCTGGGCAAATCTTAGAAATGTTATTTGAGGGGAAAAAAAAAGCATAGTTATATGTATACCAAGATAGTTGTATCAGATTTTCAAACACACAGAAATGTTGTTTCCTTAGCCATATGTATGCCATAACAGTATAAAAGTACCTGTAGGAGAGGTAAACATCATATTCAAAATGATGTTTACCTCTTGGTATGTGCACTATTTTAATTCTTTGAAAAGTCTGCATATAAGGCAGAATGTGAAGATTCATTAAAAGCTGGATGATGGGTGGATGAGTGTTCATTATTCTCTTTTCTGAATCTCTAAAATACATTTTTAGGATAAAAGATAAGGACTTCTCTTTTCATTTCCTTTATCATGCTAGAGAAGTTTAAAATTGTAGCTTAGATTAATAGCTTAGGCCCAAACAGTGTCACAGCGGATGAGTGTCCACTTGTGCTGTTTATAGATATTACTGTGAGATGGTAGTCTGTCTTTTGTCATGTAAATACTTGTTTTTGGGCCCATTCTCTATTCTAAATGTATCTAGAGAATCTGAATGAGTGGCCCTGCTGGAAAAGGCCTCATTGATGTACACCCTGTCTTAGGGACTGATTTTCTCTCACAGTGCCCTACTAAATGTGGCTTGTTTGAAGTTAGCAACTTAAGGAACTGTTAACCCTTAAGTTCTACAACCTGGAAGAATTCATACCAACACTTGCAGTTCTGATGCCTCAAAAGTAAAGAACTCATCTTTGCAAAAGAGGTTATCCAAGTTGCCGTAGGAAAAGGAAAAGGCACTCAACCTCACTGGTCATCAGGGATCTGCGAATTGAAACCCCAGCATGACACCACAGCACACCTACCAGAGTGACTAGAATGGAAAAGACTGAAAATGCCAGCATCTGCTGTTGTGGGTGTAAATCAGTGCAGCCACTTTGGAAAACCAAAGAATTGTCTACTCTCTCTCTTGCTCTCCTGTCTTATACCAGCATAAACGCTGGTATGTCCCTGTCCACAAAAGACATGGACAAAAATGTTCATGGAAGCAGTATTCATAATTTCATAGTGACCCCAAACTGTAAAAGATTTCAATGCCTACCAACTCTAAAATGGTTAAATAAATTGTGGTATACTTACATAAAAAATTTGATACGGCCACAAGAATGAGTGAATTACAGCCATATGTAGTAATAGCACCAAATCTCCCAATCATGGTGTGGAGGAAATAAAGCCAGACAGAAAATTATGCAAACTGTGTGTATTTATATGGAGAGGCAAAAATGATCTGTGGTATTTGGAGTCAGGGTAGCGTTGCCCAGCTGGGGAGGGACTAAAAGGGAAAACTGGGGGTCTTGGGGGCAGCTGGTAAGACTCTGTTTCTTGATCTGGGTACTGGTTACCCCATTGGGTTCTGTTTGTAAAAATTCGTTGATCTATACACTTAAAATTGTTGCATTTTACTATATTTATGTCTTTAAAAGTTAAAATATTGCCAGTAAAAATCCAATTATTAATTTTTTTTTTTTTACGTTTAAAAGCTAAGTAGTCACTGTTGACATTTAACAACTGCCTGAGCTAATGTGAATTCAGACCAGTACATAGGATCCTTCTGTTAGTTGTTTTATTTGGTTTTCAGGTTAGGATCAGGTAGTCAAAGTTAGTCATTGCAAGTTACCCAGGTTTTTGTCTCCAGTCCATCTCAGTAGATGACATCATTTTTCTCCCTGGTGATCTCACAGAGCCACTTTGCCCTTGTTTACTCTCAGTTACTTTCTTCTTTGGAGAGTTTCACTAACACCTGTTTGTTTTTTGATTAGGGCTGACAGCAGTGAATGTCTATCCAGTACCCAGTCAACTCACTTCTCTAGAACTTTCCCGGTGAGTGTATCTCATGAGAGTGGTGCTTGTTTGATTCTTAATGTTTAAGAGATAGATGTGGATACTTTGGTGGTTTTGAGGTATAAGAGACCTATGTACATGGAAATATTTGTATAGCCTGGAGAAGGGAGAAAGGATGAGAGGAGGAATACTTTTAATTGCCATACCGTCTATTTCAAAGGAAGGTCCTCTTGAAACAGAAAGGTGTCTGTGAATTATCCTTAAAGTCTGGGAATTTAGAATGAGGTGCAAAGAAGATCTTTTATCTTCTTCGTGGCAATGATTTCCTTTTTGCTGATTGAAATCAGATAATTCTTGGTTTTTAGTGACTTATTTTTAAATTTTTCTTCTCTTTTTTTTTTTTTTTAAAGATTTTTATTTATTTATTTGTCAGAGAGAGAGAGAGCGAGAGAGTGAGCACGGGCAGGCAGAGTGGCAGGCAGAGGCAGAGGGAGAAGCAGGCTCCCCGCCGAGCAAGGAGCCCGATGTGGGACTCGATCCCAGGATACTGGGATCATGACCTGAGCCGAAGGCAGCTGCTTAACCGACTGAGCCACCCAGGCGTCCCTAAATTTTTCTTCTCTTAATTATTTGGTATTCTTATGACCCATATTGGTCTGATGGTCAGAGAAATATTAATTATATATTAGTTATATTCCATTGATTGTCAAGAACAAATATAACTGAGGTATGCTTCCTTCCCTTCATTTTTAACACTGTTGGGCATTCAGGATTCAGTGGTTGAGTTTTATGGTCTGGTGGAGAGTTTGACAACCAAACAGACAATTACAAGGTAGCTTCTTAAATGTTGTGATCATGGAGTGATAGAGCAGGTAGAAGGTTGACGGGGTCCTATATGGTTAGCATCAAAGATTAAATGAGATACTAAATACAGAAGATTTGTATGGTGCCTGGCACAAAAATAGTCTTTCAGGAAATAGTAACTCTTAGAGCCAGGTTTCTTTTTGTTGTTACTTTGTTACCATTATTATTAAGCTGTTGTTCTAGATTCCTTTCCATCCCCTTCCTTCTGTCATATCTTCTCAGCAAAACCCCAGCATGGGTCAATACTAAGATTTACCTTCTCCTCCTGGCTTCATCATTGCTAAAGAAAATCATACGGACATCACTGTAAAGTCACAGTTTCCAACCTCAGCTGGAGCTTATCAGTCTTTTCTCTTGTCGGGTCCTTCCAGTGTCCTGGGCATCTGCTCCACGTGGCATGGCTTCTCTCTGCTGCTCTGCCCCCCATCTCCTGCGCTCCAGAGCTTAGCTCCTCACTGGATTGGGAAAGTGGAGATCATCTTAAGCCGTCTCCCTCAGCTTCCTCCCACATTGCTTGAAGGCATGTAGATTGATATCCATTCTCCACTTCTTTCCTCTGTTCAAGTCCAGGCCAGCCTCTTGGCCTGGGCTGGCAGCCGCTCCCCTGCTCCAGACCTTGCTGTGTGAGTCACCACTTCCTCCCCTCTCGTGTGTGGTCATGGTCTTCCCTTTTCTCCAACCACTCACACTCACACCTCTTCTGTCTTAAAAAACACAGCTACTTGCAGCCCCTCTAGGTCTTATCTAATTCTTTGCATTCCCTTTCTGAACATACTTGCTGAGAAATTTCTGTCCAAATTTCTCAGCAAGTATGTTCATTTGCTGGCTCAGTTTCCTTGTTTCCCATTCGTTTATTCCGTCACAGCTTGCTTTCAGTCTTCTCATATGGAACTTCTTTATGTCGACACTGACATTCTGCCCTCTTTTCTTCAAGCATGCTTTTTCCTCAGCTGGCTAATATAATCAGATTTTTTTCAAGCTTCTTCGACCCCTTCTATTTCATGTGTACTCTCCTTCCTCAGCCAGCCTTTTACAGGTCCCTTATTCTGGGTCTGCCCTTGCCTGCTACGTTCTCATGCTCCAGAGTCTCATTTACTCTGTGAATTCAGCTACACTTGGCGTCAGCATCACCTAGATCGCCAGCCCAGACCCCTTCCAGCCTCAGACCCATGTGTCCAGTTGCGCATTAGGGATTTTTGACCTGCCCGTCTCCAAGTACCTCAAACATGTGCCAAGTGAAACTCCTTATTCACTCCTCCAACCCTAGCTTAGCCTGTTGTCTTATGTCTGCTTCAGCTTTTGGGATTAGCGTAAGACAGTATCAGATGGATATCACTTGCAACTTACATTTCCAACCTCTTTTGGAGCCTACCAGTCCTTTCTCGGGATATGATTTTTCTCCCTAGATGAAAAGCCTGAAAATCATTTTTTATTCTTCTGCTCTACTCTCATGTCTAATTCATCTCCCAGTTGTTTTGATTTTTGCTTCCTAGATAGTTCTGGAATCCCTCCCCTCCTTTCTTTTTGTCTTCCCACCCACTTAGGCCCATACCATGTCTTGTCTGGAAATCTGTAGCAGCTTCCTTTTACTAAAAAAAAAAGCACCTCAGCGAGACCTCTGAGTATCCACAGGGTGAGCTATTGAAGGTACAACACTGACTGTGTCTTCCTACTGCTTACAGACCCTTCAATGATCCTCCTGTCCCTGCAGGATAAAGTCACAATCTTCTAGACATGATTTACATCTCTCCAGCTTCTTTCCTCCCCCTTGGCTCCATATTTGCTGCTCTGGCCTCACCAGACTGCTTATTCCTCACATACATCATGCCCTTTCTTTTCTTCTTGCTGCTCTACCTCATGTTGTCACCTCTTGCTTAGTATGTCTTTATCATCTTGGGTCAGTGTACAACATTCTTCAGATTCTAACCCAGATGTCATGTGTCTTGTGGGAGCTGGCCCTGATCCATGTCGGGCAAAGTGCTCCCTTCACTTGGCTGCTGTAGCAGTATCTGTTTCTTTCTGCCTCATGATGTGATCTGCCCATCAGTAGATTCTTTGAGCCTTTGCAAAGCTAAGTATCATCTGAACATAGAATTCCTTGTGCTAACTATCTGCTGGGTGGCCTGGACTCATGTTGTAAATGACTTGAAGCTTCTGCCACCACTTACCTTCTGTCCCCACTTCCTCACTTGTATTCACTTGGTTCATTTTCTCTACAATTTTCCTTCTCTTCTCCTCCAGTCATTTATTACCTATGAAAATCCTACTCATCTTTGAAAGTTTGTTTAGAATGCCACTGACTTCATTGTCTTTCCTTCGCCCATCTCTCTACTCTGTGCTTTCCTTGGTGCTCGGAGCCTCGGTGTCTTCTTTGAGCAGGTAGTATAATTGATGGAATATAATACATGTTCATGTGTTTGTCTCTCTCTTCCTATCAACAGCATTCATTGAGCGCCTTCCATATTCCAGGTGGTATGCTAGGGATGCTTGGGGAGAGTGCTTGTGCCCTCAAGGCACTCACAGGCCAGTTAACAGATATATTACAGACTAGTGAAATGAGTTCCACTTGTCATCTTCAGCGATGCCTTTTAAATATTTTCTGTAGAAATCTGCTGGAGTGTGTCCCTGATTGGGCCTGTGAATCAAAGAAGATGGAAATATTAGATGTGAGCTATAATCTTCTGACAGAGGTTCCCATGAGGTACGTGTGTTTGTATGTATCTATAATTATTTTCCTAGGTTTGGGTTGCCTTTTTTTTTTAAAGATTTTGTTTATTTATTTGAGAGAGAGAGACAGAAGGGGAGGGGCAGAGGGAGAAGCAGATTCCCCAAGCAGTATGCCTGACTTGGGACTCCATCCCAGGACCCTGGATCACAACCAGAGCCAAAGTCAGACACTTAATCGACTGAGCCACCCAGGTGCCCCTTGGGTTGCCTTTCAGAGGTTTTTCATTCTTTTTTGTTGTTGTTAAATATTGAGTACTTGCTGAGTGCAGGGCAGTGTGAAGTGTGGTAAGGAATACAGTAATGGCTAATGCACAGTGTTGGCCCGCATGGAACTGGTAAGTGGATAGTTGGGATGACTTGTGCACAGATAACTGTGATAACTGTAACAAGAGTTATTGGCATAGATCAGGGACTTATGATAATAGGTCATTTGTATTGGATAAGTTATTAGGAACTGAGTAATATTCTAAGAATCTCAATTTTGTTATCTTATTAATCCTTTAACCACGTTATTAGATAGACACTCTTGTTCTCATCTTACAAATGAGGGAATGAGGGCCTGCAGCGGTTAGGTAACTTGCCCAAGGTCACACTTGACTAGGAAATGATGGGAGCTGACATTTGAGTGTAGTCGTTCTTAATCTGAAGCCCTCGCTCTTCATCATTACGCTGTATGAATCAAATGTTTTAGAAATTCACAACTTCCAATGGTTAGAGAATGCTTCATGAGAGATTTGCATATCCAGGATGACCTTTTTACAAGATGGTAAGATTTCTGTGTGTGGAGGGGGAGAGAAGGAGGTGCTAGGGTTGAGGGAATGGAATATTCAGAAGCACTGAGGTGTAAAATGTGTAGTTGTGCCTAGTGGAGTCTTTAAAATAAACTAGAGGCTTGCAGCATAGTAGGTGTGAACGGAGCCTTTGGAATCAGACCTTAGTTCTAGTCCCGACGATACGATTTCCCACATTCAGTGTGAGATCTTTGGGAAATCAAAGTCCCTTAACCCTTCTGAACTTAATAGTTAAATTGGCTTGGCACATTTTAAACTCTAAATAAGTAGTAGTTTTTGTTATAATAAATGTTTTTATTTATTACATTCAGTTACAGTTGACTCTTGAACAGTGCGGAGGTTATGGGTCCTGGCCCCTGCATAGTTGAAAATCCACATGTAACTTTTGACACCCACCCCCTCCCCGCCAAATCAGAGCCTACTGTTGACTGGAAGCCTTACTGATCACATAAACAGTCGTGTTTTGTATGTTATATGTATTTTATACTCTATTCTTAAAGTAAGCTAGAGAAAAGAAAACCTCATTAAAGAAAATCATAAGGAATAGAAAATACATTTGCAGTACTCTGTTGCCTTTATTAAAAAAATCTGCACATAAATGGACCTATGCAATTCAAATCCATGTTGTTCAAGAATAAACTGTGTATTAATAAACTCACTGAATTTTGGTGCTGTCTAGACTTAAAATATAAATCAATTTATTATAGAAATTGCTTTTTTTGTTTGTTTGTTTGTTTAGATCTGTGTTGTTTCATTTTAGATCTGTGTTGTTTCATTAAGTCACCTTTTTCCAAAATGACCTTATAATGACTTCCTGGTGGGTAAGCATATGGTCGTGGCTGCCCTTTTGGCTTAGGTGCTTGCCAGTGAGGAGACTGTCTAGAATAGGCTTCTATTAGTTTACTGATTTCAGGGAGATGGCCAAGGGCATACTCAGAAAATGTGATTTAAGGAAGGTTTTCATTTGTTTCTTTGTACTGTTGCCCTTAGAATCCTTAGTAGCTTGAGTCTCAGAAAGCTAATGGTGGGGCACAACCAGGTGCAGAGCCTCCCGGTGCTGGTGGAGCACATCCCTCTGGAGGCGCTGGATATTCAGCATAACCTGCTCACCAGGCTGCCAGATACACTCTTCTCCAAGGCCTTAAAGTAAGTGCCACAGCGTTTATTGAAAAGAGAGTCATCAGTACAAACAGTATTGACTTGTCATTGGCATGACCTTTGGAACTCTATTTACAGTGTTTGCCGTGTGGTCCAACTATAGGTGGGGATTGACTTATATGAGTAATTTATAGGAAATGAAACATGGGTTGTAGTCTTTAACTCAAGAGTTGAAATAACCATCAAATGGTGAAGAAGTTTTAGTGTTGCAAACAATTTCAAGCAGCTTGGGAAATTTCAAACAGGCTTTCATCTCCGAAAATGAATACATTTATGACCTCTTAAAGAAAAATTACAGCATTCTGATAAAGCTTTTTTGGGCAATTTTCAGCTTTTGCATATGGGAGAAAAGGACATATCAGTAAAGTTAATTTAGTTTTTGCTTCTTGCTTTACCAAGCTATCATCAAGTTATAGTCTTAATGTGTAGTACTTTTTTACTACCTACTTTGAAAACTGTGTATTTAAAGGTAACTTTGTTCCAAAAGGTGTTTTTTGTGTTTCATTGTAAATTAACAAATAGTGTGTCTTCCTATTACTTCCTGTAATCAGGTTTATCTTATGCATATGTTGCCATTAAGTGAAAACTCGTTTTAATTATAGTCTTCTGCTATATTGTCTTCAGTTTAGAGATGGAGAAAACAGAGATGAGCATTAGTAATTTAACATAAGGCTATAGGATACATATGAAAAGCGTTTAGCTCACAAGTGTCTGGCTTACTATTTGGCAGCTTATATATCTCTAAATGTATAATGTACTTGTTTGGATTTTCCTCAAAAAAAAAAATCTTTGGAAATTCTATAAAATATTTGAGGGAACTTTTCTTTTTGGAAAGCTTTTATAGGATTTTACTGCAGTAACATTTAACTTGTTAATTAATATTTGTTAGTAATGCATAACACTGCATTTAGCTCTTTTTTTTTAAGATTTTGTTTATTTATTTGACACATAGAGATCACAAGTAGGCAGAGAGGCAGGCGGCGGAGTGGGGGGGAAGCAGGCTCCCCGCCGAGCAGAGAGCCCGATGTGGGGGTCGATCCCAGGACCCTGAGATCGTGACCTGAGCTGAAGGCAGAGGCTTTAACCCACTGAGCCACCCAGGCGCCCAGGCTTTTCTTTTTTAGCAAGAGGGGAAAGGGTAGAGGGAGAGAGAATCTTGAGCAGGCTCTGTGCCCAGCATGGAGCCCAACACAGGGCTTGATCTCACAACCCTGAGATCATGACTTGAGCTAAAATTAAGAGTTGGATGCTTAACTGACTTGAGTCACCCTTTTTTTTTTTTTTAAAGATTTTATTTATTTATTTGACAGACAGAGATCACAAATAGGCAGAGAGGCAGGCAGAGAGAGAGGAAGGGAAGCAGGCTCCCCGCTGGGCAGAGAGCCCGATGCGGGGCTTGATCCCAGGACCCTGGGATCATGACCTGAGCCGAAGGCAAAGGCTTTAACCCACTGAGCTACCCAGGTGCCCCCTCCCTTTTTTTTTAAAGAATTTTATTATTAAGGAATTTCTGTACCCAATGTGGGGATTAAACCCACAACCCCAATATCAAGAGTCGTGTTTAACTGACTGAGCCATCCAGGTGCCCTCTTTAATGTTGTTGCTGTTGTGGTTGTTGTTGTTCAAGTTTTTATTGTTAAGCAATCTCTACACCTAACATGGGTCTTGAACCCACAGCCCCGGGATCAAGAATCACACATGTCACAGACTGAGCCAGCTGGGCTCCCCACTGCACTTAGTTCTTTTTTTTTCCTCCCCGTTCCATTTAGTTCTAATGACAGTGTGAATAAAATTAGTTTACAACTTTACAATCTGTAGTAAGGAAGCTACTTAGTAGCTATAGCAAACTGTCAATGATATTAATTTAATACCAACTCTGCACAGAGCACTTTGGGGACATATAAAGACATACACATATTAACAGTATCCTCAACAGCTAAAAAGCTAATTAGGGATGTGAGTCACATAATATAAAGAAGACTTAACACACAACAAGGTTAATAATAATAGCTGTCTTTTATTGAGCATGTTCTGTATATAGCAAACACCATGCTAGGCAAATTTTAAAAACCATACCATATGTTACCTGTTAGATTGGTGGAGATTAAAATGAATTATGAGGGGCGCCTGGATGGCTCAGTGGGTTAAGCCACTGCCTTCGGCTCAGGTCATGATCTCAGGGTCCTGGGATCGAGTCCCGCATTGGGCTCTCTGCTTGGCAGGGAGCCTGCTTCCTCCTCTCTCTCTCTCTGCCTGCCTCTCTGCCTAGTTGTGATCTCTCTCTGTCAAATAAATAAATAAAATCTTTTAAAAAAATGAATTATGATACTCAGTGTTGAAAAAGGATTGAGCACACTGACTTTCTTATATCCTTCTTGTGGAAGGTATAACTTGATAAAGCTTTTCTGGAGTTCAGTTTGACAATGCATATATACCCAAATCTTAAAGGTGAATGTATCTTTTGACCCTATAAATTCTGCTTCTGGGAATATGGCCTAAAGGAATAATTAGATAAGGACACAAAGTTGCTCGTTATGATGTCTATAATTGCAAATAGGTGCCAACAGCCTATATGTCCATCATTAGGGGACTATCAGGGAATTGCCTAAATAAATACGATCCTATTAAAATCAGACCAAAACTTCCCTGAAGAGTGTCTTCACCATTGATAAATTTGTAAACATGAGATTCAGCAACACCTTTTCTGTGGACAACAGACAGTAAAAGATGGAACTAGGTTAGAATCAGGCCACTGCAAAAGCCTGGGAACATAAGCAAACCTAAATTCTTTGCTCTCTGCTTGGCTTGCATGAGTTGAATAAAAGGAACTTTTTGGGTGGATAGAATCAATTAGAAAAAAACCCTTGTGTCACAAGTTTGGGAGCATGAAATGGCAGTGTCCCATAGTGAGATGGGATGATGGTAACAAATAGCCATAAAGGAAACGGTGATTTCTGTGTGTTGTGTCAGTCTCAGATACTTGAATGCATCTGCAAACAGTCTGGAATCTTTGCCATCTGCTGGCGCTGGAGAGGAGAGTCTGAGTGCTCTGCAGCTGCTCTATCTGACCAACAACCTCCTGACAGACCAGTGTGTGCCTGTTCTGGTGGGCCACCCGCACCTGCGAATCCTGCATCTTGCCAACAACCAGCTACAGACCTTTCCTGCAAGGTGAGCAAATGCACCCACTGGTCATTTCAGACACTTAGGGTGAAATCTGCATATGCCAGTCTACCTTAGAGTTAACTTACTGGATGCTCTTGCTTTGTGTTGAGCAACTTTCTGGTGCTGTGGTTCCACTACTTGAATGAGAAAATCTGTATCCAGTTGTTAAATATCAGTAACCAGAGAAGTTGTAGGTAAAATGCATTTAATTCTTTGTTCTAAGTACTTACGAATGGTCTCAGAATTTTCAACCTATAAAAAGTACAGGCCTAAGAAATACATTCTGGGGGCGCCTGGGGTGGCTCAGTTGGTTAAGCGACTGCCTTCAGCTCAGGTCATGATCCTGGAGTCCCGGGATCGAGTCCCACATCGGATTCCCAGCTCCACAGGGAGTCTGCTTCTCCCTCTGACCTTCTCCTCATCCATGATCTCTCTCACTGTCTCTCTCTCTCAAATAAATAAATAAAATGTTTAAAATTTAAAAAAAAAATACATTCTGAAAACAATGTTCTTTTCCCTTGTCAGCTCTGTTTTATAATATATTGTTGAGTCCATTAATTTATTCTTTACATATATAACATATTATATGTATATTATATATAGAATGTCTACTTTATGTCAAGTTCTGCATAAGTACTGGCGAAACAGAGGTTAGGTAACAGTCTCTGTTGTCATTACAGTAATTTACCGTCAAGTTGGGGACACAGACAAGTAATGGGCAGCTGCAGTACAGTGTAACAAATGCGGGATGTCAAGAATACACACAGGTAGCTTGCTGCACTGGATGGTGCCTGGGGATGGAGTTGCCCTCCAGGAGGAAGAGATGAATAGTAGTTAGCCAGACTCTACCCACAAGAAAACATAACAGAGCTATTTAATGCTGTTAAAGTTTTAAACAGTGTCAGTGGAGAAATCAGTATTTTCCAAAATATATTTGATTAAAAGATTTTGGAAAATTTGATACCAGAAGAATCTACACCATGAAAGTAGTCATTAAAAATGATGCTTTCTTGGGCATCATTTCTGGGTGGCTCAGTTGGTTAAGTGGCTGCCTTCGGCTCAGGTCATGATCCCAACGTTCTGGGATCGAGTCCCGCATTGGGCTCCTTGCTCGGCAGGGAGCCTGCTTCTCCCTCTGCCGCTGCCTGCCACTCTGTCTGCCTGTGCTCGCTCGCTCTCTCTCTCTGACAAATAAATAAATTAAAAAAAAAAAGATGCTTTCCTTTTTTTTTTTTTTTAAGAGTTTATTTATTTATGTGACAGAGAGAGAGATCACAGGTAGGCAGAGAGGCAGGCAGAGAGAGAGGGGGAAGCAGGCTCCCCGCTGAGCAGAAAGCCTGACGCGGGGCTTGATCCCAGGACCCTGAGATCATGACCCAGGCCAAAGGCAGAGGCTCAACCCATTGAAACACCCAGGCACCCCAAAAATGATGTTTTCAAAAATGGAACCAATAGGGAAATGATGTTTGATATAATATGAATGAAATTATATGTATCATATAAAATTATGTTTGCTGTAATTTGAAATTGTTTGATATAATTTGAAAACAAAACTATTTATTTTGATATTCTAATTTTATTTTACAGATTTTTCTTAGAAATGTGATAAACTGGGGTGCCTGGGTAGCTCAGTGGGTTAAAGCCTCTGCCTTCAGCTCAGGTCATGATCCCAGGGTCCTGGGATCGAGTCCCGCATTGGGCTCTCTGCTCAGCAGGGGGGCCTGCTGCCCTCTCTCTCTCTCTGTCTGCCTCTCTGCCTACTTGTGATCTCTGCCTGTCAAATAAATAAATAAATAAAAATCTAAAAAAAGAAATGTGATAAACTTGGGGTGCCTGGGTGGCTCAATCGTTAATGGTCTGCCTTCAGCTCGGGTAATGATTCCAGGGTCTTGGGATTGAGCCCCACACTGGTCTCCCTGCCAAGCAGGGAGCATCTCCCTCTCCCACTCCCCCTGCTTGTGTTCCCTCTCTCACTGTGTCTCTGTCAAATAAATAAATAAAATCCTTTTAAAAGGAGAGAAATGTGATAAACTTAGAAAAACTCATAGAGATCATAGTTTTTGTGAATGTTTATGAAATGAGGTATTTGGAGCTTATAAAAGACAAGCAGGATGAACTTGATGGCTTCCTAAAAGAATTTGAACAATGGCTTTTTTAAGTGAAGGCAGAATCTTGGGGCACCTGGGTGGCTCAGTTGGTTGAGCATCTTCCTTCAGCTCGGGTCATGATCTTGGGGTCCTAGGATCAAGCCTCACATCCCCTGAGCAGGGAGTCTGGTTCTCTCTCTCTCTCTCTCTCTCAAATAAATAAAATCTTAAAAAAAAAAAAAAAAAAAAGTGAAGGCAGAATCTTAATTTCAGCATGTGAGAGGTCTCTTGAAATCCTATCAGATTAATTCCACTGGCCTCAGATACGTTTCTGTAAAGTGGAAACAACAGACCATTGACAAGTCATACTGGTTTTTGAAGCTTTTGGGAGATAGCAGATGGAATGCTCTGAAGCTGATGAATTCCTCCTAATCTGATGACATTCTTATTGGACGCATTAAAAGCAGACTGATACAGAACTTAAAATACCTCAAAGACAACAAAAATAGGTTAGAAGATAAAAAGTAATAGGAGATTACACAAAATTAGAGTACTCTGAATACAGATAATAAAACTAAATGGAATTTAGGAGCAGTATATTAAAGAAAATGTTCTACACTGAATCATAAACCCACTGACAAGTCATCTCCTGAGCAGTGTTTAATTACACAGGCGTAGTCCAAATCTTCTGTTTCTTTTGGACTACTTTTTCAGAATCCAGTGTAGCTCTGGGTGCTCAGTAAGAGACTAGCTGAAATAGGGGCGCCTGGGTGGCTCAGTGGGTTAAAGCCTCTGCTTTCGGCTCAGGTCATGATCTCAGGGTCCTGGGATCCAGCCCCACATTGGGCTCTCTGCTCCGCGGAGAGCCTGCTTCCTCCTCTCTCTCCCTGCCTGCCTCTCTTGCCTACTTGTAATCTCTGTCTGTCAAATAAATAAATAAAATCTTTAAAAAAAAAAAAAAAAGAGGCTGGCTGAAATAGGAATGCTACATTTTTATTTACAAATTAGATCTAAGCAGGGAGTAGTATAAAAGAAAAGCACGAGATTTGGACAGGAGAACATTTTTAAAATGTTAATTTGTTAATTTTAAAATGTTAAATTGTTAAGTTAAAAAAAGGCAAATTATTAAACATATATAACATTTATTACTTTGAAAAATATAGTTTACTTCATTAAAAAAGACAAGAAAGAATACCCTCCACCAGACTGTTATGAGAGATTATCTCTGGTAGTAGGATTAAAAGATTTTTTTTCAGTTTTTTTTCAATGAGTATGCATTATTATTATAGTAGGAAAGAAAACAATTTGAATTTACTGAACTTATTCGAAAGTATCTATGAATTTTCTAGCAATAGAAATTACTTATGTTACATGGAAAGGGCAGGAGATAAATTTTATGTAAAACAAATATGCAAATGAAAATTCTGCATATGCATCTCATTTAGCAGAAACAGTAATTTCAGATTGGTGGTATTATTGTTTTATTTATTTTCTAAACTTCCTCTTGACGTTATAGGACTTAATTATTTTTATAATTTTTTAATTAATAAATTATAAACAGAGCAGTTTGTAATAATCTAGGTAAAGATGTTAGGCTGTCTGAAGATACTTTGCTTGCTGTGTAAAAGCTTTGCTTAGGCCCGCAGAACAGTGTGAGTCACTCACATCATAGTCCCTGGCACGTCGCTGTGTGCAGAGCGAGCCCTCCTGAGATGTCTACTGAAGGTGAATTATGTGACGCGCAGGTAGCTGTAGAGACTTAGCCCTGAAAGGAATCTTAGCGATGATTTAGTACAACTTGTTCATTTTATAGTTGAGGATGTCGATGCCCGCTGACATTAGATTGTGTGGTAATTTGCAGCTAGTTGGCAATGGCCAAGCTAGTCCCATGGTAATCCACTCACCACAGGCCAGCGCGGATTCAGCCTCTTCCCTGTAAGTCAGATAACAGAAAGACGTTCATACCCACAAGATCCAAGAGCTGTGAGAGAAGCAAGGGAAGCTTCCGGCCTTGGAACCCAGTGAGAGGCAGATGAGGCTGAGATTTGGGGAGCAGTCACCTTGGGGAGCTGTTCCCTTTGCTGGCGTCTGGCTGTTTTGTTCTGAGCGGCCCTCTGGCAGCGGACCAGGCCGCCGCTGTCACACTGGCGTGGTGGCTGCCCCCTGTGAATGCAGTGTGCTATGTGGTTGTTTCTTTTTCAGCAAACTAAATAAATTGGAGCAGTTGGAGGAGCTGAACCTAAGTGGCAACAAGCTTAAAACCATTCCCACGACCATAGCCAACTGCAAAAGGCTTCACACCCTTGTGGCGCACTCCAACAACATCAGTATTTTCCCAGAGATACTGCAGTTGCCTCAGATCCAGGTACTTTTCTGTGATGGAGCGGTGTCCTGCTCCAGGGGAGAAACGGCAGGTCATGCTCTTCTCGTAGAGGAGAAGAAAGTGGCAGGTTGGGATCACAACAAATTTAATCGATTCCTGGGAAGAAATTATTTCCTTCGAGGATATGGTAGGGGACTGACTTTTAGGGAGCTAAGAATTCACTGTCTGTGATGTATTTTCTTTTGATTTCCCCGTTTTCCTCTCAGTTTGTAGACCTAAGTTGCAATGACTTGACAGAAATCCTGATTCCCGAGGCTCTGCCTGCTACTTTACAAGACCTTGACCTGACTGGAAATACGAATCTGGTTCTGGAACACAAGACGCTGGACACATTTAGGTAGGAAAAATTTTGAATTGAATCCACATGTGCTTTTAATTCCGCCAGCCATGCTGGTGATCTCCTGTAGAGGTCTGTAGGGATCTTGATTCATTAAAGGAAATAGAATGAATTAGGCCATAGAGCCCCTCTGTTCTTTCACTTAATTCGGTTATGGATAGATATTCTATTCAGTAGACAGCCCATTTATATCGGAACTCAGCGTCATGGGGTACTGCTCAGCCACACACTGAATATCTGTACATAAACATTTTAGGAGGCTTGGATTACATTGCATTACATCATCTAAGACATGATGCGACCTCACTCGTTGTACCAAGCCTTCATTGTATCAGAATATTTAAGTAGACAGTTGGCTAAGACTTGGAAATCTTTGGATGTGCTTGGTTTTTCATTGAAATGAACAGTACCAATTGCCACAATATTTGGCCCCTATATCTTCCTCCTACCCTTTTTCTTTCTCCTCTTCCTTAGCCTGTGGGTCAGCATACCACTTTCCTCATTCTCTCTGGAGATGAATCTTGGTCTGTCAGCAAATGATTTTATAAAAACACATGTTCTTTGGGGATAGTTTTTGTGAAACACAGAAGCCTATGTGGTCTCATCTTCCCTTTGTGCACTTTCCACAGCCATATCACCACCTTGAAAATTGACCAGAAACCTTTGCCAACCACCGATGCTACACTTACATCCACCTTCTGGAGCCATGGACTAGCTGAGATGGCAGGACAGAGAAATAAGTGAGTATCTTGGCCATGAAGAAAAATTAAAAAGGCAGCCCCTGACATCTGATCTGGGGCTGAAAGCTGGGCCAAGTTGATTCCTGTGGGACATAAACACATCATAGAATGCCAGCATGAGAGAAGATCTCTCTGAGAGCATGGTGCAGTGAGACAAAACCAGGATAAACACACAGTCCACAAAATACCAAACATCCCCTCTCACAGCTAAAACGGTGACTGCTGCTTTCTCCTCATACTAATCTCCTTTCCCTATAGATCAGGTTTACTGAGATACCCAGCTGTAGAATGACTCCACTTTCTGACAGCACCTAATCTTGGCTCACTTAATCAGACCTTTCCCAAAATGAGCCAATGAAAGCCCAAACCCTCTTGTGGCTTCTTTCCAGCACGCCCTTACCTGTTCACCCCAGAGTTCCGGGGTGGGCATTGTCCCTTGCTGAGAGGCGTAGTAAGCCTAGTTTGCTCCACCGTAGTTGTGCTTCTGGGGGTCTCTGGCTGAAGGATGTTGAGCATACTAGTCCTTAATCACTACTAAAGGAAAACGTTGACTCCTTCCAGCCTTCGGCAGCACTGCAAAGCGAGTATGTACTGCGCATGAGTGTGGCTGAATTCCTCTGTTTCTTAGGACATCAGCTCTTTCAGGTGCCACTAATTACCTCATACTTTTTTCACGTGTAGATTAGAATTTACTACTCTTTTTTCCACCCGCAGTTCATACTTTTCAAAGAAGGCTACCTGGAGAAGAATCTCTTTACCATAACTTACTTTGATGTTTGTTTTTCTCCTGTTTGTGTTACAGGCTGTGTGTGTCTGCCCTGGCTGTGGATAACTTTGCAGAGGGGGTGGGCGCTGTGTACGGCATGTTTGACGGGGACCGGAACGAGGAGCTCCCTCGCCTGCTCCAGTGCACCATGGCGGACGTGCTTTTGGAAGAAGTACAGCAGTCAACAAATGACACGGTGTTCATGGCTAACACCTTCTTGGTATCTCACAGGTAAGCAGGTGGGTTGAATAATCCCTAACTCAGTTCTACTTTTGGAACGTAAATCTCACTAAGCCAGAAGGTCAGGGTCTGAATTTATAGGTACAGGATCAAGGTGTGAGACCTTGATCCTTCTGCTACGACTGTTCTCTGGACCAGCATGGAGAAATGTGGGGCCTTTGGTCCTTTATTTATTTATTTTAAGATCTTTATTTGAGAGAAAGTATGAGCATGGGGAGGGGCAGAGGGAGATGAAGAAGCAGATTCCCTGCTGATTGTGGAGCCACACACAATGTGGGGTTCCTTCCCAGGACCCTGAGATCACAACCTGACCTGAAGGCTGATGCTTTTCCGACTGAGCCACCCAGGAGCCCGAGGACATTGGTCCTTTGAAGAGCCTGGGGAGCCATTTGTTTGCCCTTTTGAACCCAGAGGCTGCTAAGGATCTGGAAGACCCAGAAATCATGTGTAGAAGGTTGATTGTGTATAAGTGCATTTGTACATTTAGGCGAAGGAAGGTGGTGTGTAAGCTTTTGTAAGATTTTTCAGAGTCAGTGACCTACAAAAAGTTAATAAGCACTGATCAGATTCGTGTGTTTAGAATACTTCTTATTGGGGATTTACCAGTTAATCAGCCACTTAAGGGCAAAAACTATATAACCAAACTATTGAAAATCTCTTAGTAGCTAATATAGCCTCATGTACATCAGGTGGGCTGTGGGAAGGCCATGCACAAATGAGAGGTTATAACCTTGTATCATCCAGGTTGAGATCGAATAGCCTGGAGCCCAAGCTGGTATTACCTCTTATTATAACACAAAGCAAAGATGTTGGGAAAGGAGTCTATTTTTCAGTAATGGACTTGAGCTAGGAACTTGGCAAAAGAAAGAGTTTGGGAAAGAGAACTCGGTTTATGAAGCACCCCCAAGAGCCAGGCAGAAGACCAGTCTGTCTTTCTCATACCATATCTTTAACTTTCAAAACAAGCCAAAGAAATGGGTATTTTCTCAGAAAAATTTCTCAGAGAAATATCTTGCTATGGATCTGCAGTGAGCAAATGGCAGAGCTGGAATTTGCAACCGGATCTTTCTCAAAGTATCTGCTCTGTGCTTAGCATTGTGTGCCAGGTGCGAGGGGATGGATGCCATGTATACGGGACATAGAGGAGGGAGAGTGTGGTCCTTCTCTGGAGGACCTCACAGCCTAAGTGAGGGGTTCTCGAAGTGATGTACTAGGGGCAGCACCCTCAGCACCACTAGGAACTTGTTAGAACAGCAGGTTACTGGGCCGGCCCCTTACCCACTGCATCAGAAACTCTGGGGAGGGAGCCCAGCCATCTGTTCTAATGAGCCCGCCAGGTGACTTCTGATGTGACGAAGTTGAAAATGACCGAATGAAAAACCAGTCTATGATCAGACACAAGCAGAAGCTGTAGACAAAGATGTAGCTTCACTGGCTCCCCTACCCTCAGCCTGTTTGTAAAATCTCTTTTCTCAGTCAGTTGCTGCATGGAAGGCGTGTCCTATAGTTAAGAGTCTGCCTTCAGGTGAACACCGGGCAGCTGGCTCTTAGTCACGTGGCAGAGAAACGAGGAACATAGGAACATAGACATAAAGGACTGCTTCTTACTTCGACAACTTCATTTTCTTTCTTTCTTTCATTCTTTTTTTTTTTTTTTTTTCCTAAATAGGAAATTGGGAATGGCTGGCCAGAAGCTGGGCTCCTCCGCTCTCCTTTGTTACATCCGCCCTGACACTGCCGACCCAACAAGTAGTTTTAGCCTGACTGTAGCCAACGTGGGCACGTGCCAAGCGATCCTGTGCCGCAGTGGGAAACCAGTGCCCCTCTCGAAAGTCTTCAGCCTGGAGCAGGACCCGGAGGAGGCTCAAAGGGTGAAGGACCAGAAAGCCATCATAACAGAGGTGAATCCCACTCTCTTTTATCAGTTGCTTCTGCTTCCCAAATCTACTGAACGCTGTTCTGCATTCAGGCAGTGAAGGTTCATTTTCTTCCCATCAAGCCTGGTAAATTGTATCCAATCCAGATAATAGTACCAGAAGACGATCTAATGAATAGTTAATGACTAACAAAAAGAAAGGGCAAATTAGAAATAAAAAATCCTAATTTGTGATCCTTCAGCTGGTAGCTAGCACGTAAACTGAATGCAGATGTCTCCCTTGGTTAATTTCCAACTCCTCTGGTTTGTTTTTCCAAATAGAAGAAGAAAAAATTCTGCAGTTTGACATCACTGTTCTGAAGTGCAAAGTCTTTTTTTTTTTAAGATTTTATTTATTTATTTGACAGAGAGAGAGATCACAGGTAGGCAGAGAGGCAGGCAGAGATAGAGGAGGAAGCAGGCTCCCCGCGGAGCAGAGAGCCTGATGCGGGGCTCCATCCCAGGACCCTGGGATCGTGACCTGAGTGGAAGGCAGAGGCTTTAACCCACTGAGCCATCCAGGCGCTCCTCTTTTCACTCTTTTATTTTTTTTTTTAAGATTTTATTCATTTATTTGACAGACAGAGATCACAAGTAGGCAGAGAGGCAGGCAGAGAGAGAGGAGGAAGCAGGCTCCCTGCTGAGCAGAGAGCCCGATGTGGGGCTCGATCCCAGGACCCTGGGATCATGACCTGAGCCGAAGGCAGAGGCCTTAACCCACTGAGCCACCCAGGTGCCCCACTTTTCACTCTTTTAATGGTGTTTGCAAAGCAGAAGTTTTAGTACAAATTTTTTTTTTTTTAAGTTTTAGAAAATTTTTTCTTGGGGTGCCTGGGTGGCTCAGTGGGTTAAAGCCTCTGCCTTTGGTTCAGTTCATGATCCCAGGGTCCTGGGATGGAGCCCCGCATTGGGCTCTCTGCTCGGCAGGGAGCCTGCTTCCCTCTCTCTCTCTCTGCCTGCCTGTCTGCCTGCTTGTGGTCTCTCTCTGTCAAATAAATAAAAATCTTTAAAAAAAAAATTTTTTTTTTTCTTAAGTAGGCTCCACACCCAATGTGGAGCTTGAACTCATGACCCTAAGATCAAGAGTCAAATGCTCTACTGACTGAGCCAGCCAGGCACATCCCACGAAGTTTTTAGTTTGAATGAAGTCCTACTTACCTTTTTTTTTTTTTTCTTTCATGGGTTCATGCTTTTGGTGTTTACAAGTTCATTGCCAAACTCACCTAGATTTTCTTCTGTGTTATCCATGTTTTAATCTAGGTGGATCTGGTTTTAATTAATTTCTGTGACAGAATGTTAATTCTATGTTAATTTCTGTGACAGATGTAAGCTCAGTGTCTAGAGTCCTTTCTGCTTTTTGCATGCGGATGCCCAGCTGTTGCTGCAGTATTCATTGACCAGAAAGTCCTTTCTCCATTGAAGTGCCTTTGCTTCTTCGGCAGCGATCAGCGGACCCTATTTGTGTGGGTCCATTTCTGGGCTGTCTGTTCTGTCAGAATTCTGTGTAAGGATTACCCAGAGGAGATTCCACCCAAAGAACACAAAACCGTAAAAAGGTTACAATGTGGATTGATATTAAGGAGATTCTGGTAGACCAAGGCATTAGTCTCAGGAAGGTTTTTCAGTCAAAACAAAGGAAAGATAAAAGATAACTTTGTGTTTGAATAATCTCTTTTTCCAGGATTTAGATAATGTTTTGGTTTTTCTTGGGGCGCCAGAGGCAGGCAGGAATTATTCTTAAAGTGTCAGTTTAACCACAGGCATTTATTGTTTGCTAAGCACTTAACTCTTGTTTTATTTACTTTTCACAATAATCCCCATGAAAGAAGTGCTTTTATTTCCATTTTACAGATGAGGAAAATAAAATTTAGAGTTTGTGACAGATTCTGGTAAATGAGACAGCCAAGATTTTTACCCAGAGAATGATCACAGCTCTGAAACAAATATATTGATGACTTTTTAGAGATTTTGTTTGATTTTATCTTAAAAAGAAATCAGTACAGGGGCGCCTGGGTGGCTCAGTGGGTTAAAGCCTCTGCCTTCTGCTCAGGCCATGATCCCAGGGTCCTGGGATCGAGCCCCGCATCGGGCTCTCTGCTCAGCAGGGAGCCTGCTGCCTCCTCTCTCTCTGCCTGCTTCTCTGTGATCTCTGTCTGTCAAATAAATAAATAAAATCTTTAAAAAAAAAAAAAGAATTCTGTACATTCATTTTTGTAAGTCCACTTAAATTATAGAGATCTGAGGAAAAGTCATACCTGTCTGTTCTCTTTTACTGTAGAGCACTAGGCATTGTGATCTAGAAAGATAAAAAATTGTGTGTCATTGTTGCTTGTTACTCAGAATTTTGCATTCTGCTTGTCTCCTAGGACAACAAAGTGAACGGGGTAACCTGCTGTACCCGGATGCTGGGCTGTACATACCTCTACCCTTGGATCCTCCCTAAACCCCACATATCTGCCACTCCACTTACCATTCAAGATGAGTTGCTGATTCTGGGAAACAAAGCATTGTGGGAACACCTGTCATATACAGAAGCTGTCGACGCAGTACGCCACGTGCAGGACCCATTAGCAGCTGCCAAGAAGCTGTGCACGTTAGCCCAGAGCTATGGTTGTCAGGACAATGTGGGGGCGATGGTGGTTTATTTGAACATTGGAGAGGAAGGGTGCACGTGTGAAATGAATGGACTCACTCTCCCAGGTCCTGTGGGATTTGCTTCAACCACTGTCCTGAAGGACCCCCCCAAGCCAACCACTCCTTCCTCCAGCAGTGGCATTGCCTCTGAGTTCGGCAGCGAGATGTCCACCTCCGAGGTGAGCAGTGAGGTGGGGTCCACCGCTTCTGACGAACACAACACTGTCGGGCTGGATGCTGGCTTGCTTCCAAGGCCAGAGAGGCGCTGCAGCCTCCATCCAACACCCACCTCCGCGCTCTTTCAGCGCCAGCCTTCTTGTGCGACTTTCTCAAGTAACCAGTCTGACAATGGTCTGGACAGTGATGACGACCAGCCTGTTGAAGGTGTCATGACAAATGGCAGCAAAGTAGAAGTAGAAGTAGATATCCACTGCTGCAGGGGAAGGGATCTCGAGAACTCTCCCACTCTTAGAGAGAATTCTCCTACCCCGTGTCCTGAGGAACATGCTAGAGGATCGTTTTTTGGGATCCGAAGACAGAACAGTGTGAATAGTGGCATACTTCTGCCCGGGAGCAAGGACAGGATGGAGTTACAGAAGTCCCCCTCCACTTCCTGTCTCTACGGAAAGAAACTCTCAAATGGCTCTATCGTGCCCCTAGAAGATAGCCTGAACCTCATTGAAGTGGCCACAGAAGCACCCAAGAAGAAGACTGGCTACTTCGCTGCCCCCACTCAACTGGAGCCGGAGGATCAGTTTGTTGTACCTCGTGACCTGGAGGAAGAAGTCAAAGAGCAAATGAAGCAACACCAGGAAAGCAGGCCCGAGCCCGAGCCCCACGAAGAGGATCGGACCGAGCTCCCGGAGGAGTTTGACACAGCCCTGTAACCCTCCCACAGGAGCCGGAGCGTTAGGCAAGGCTGTGCAGTGTCGGGGTAGGGATCCTGCCAGAGGCACAGTGCCTTTGCTTTCCTAAACCGTAGCTGAGAGGGTAGAACTTGGAGCCAAACGTGGTAAGAGCTATCAGGGTCTTGCTCCGGGATAAGCTAATAAACACCATCAGTGTTAAGTTTCACATTTAACCTGCATTGGAATTCCCAGAGTTACTGGGAAGAAAGCCGATGTGGTTCTGTATCAGTCCTACCACCTGCCATTAACCCTTTCTCTCCTAGGATAATTTGAGAATTTGCCTGCCTGGGCAGGAAAGGGACTTTTTCTGTGGAGGAAATAACTGAAGATTGATTCTCTTTACTAATTGCTGCTGATGGATCTCTGTGACAGAGAAATCACCTTATATCTCAACCTAACTGATGGGATGTGATGTGACTAGTCACATGGCTTTTCATTCTTCTCTACGAGAATACAGCCTTTCGAAATGATGTTTATTGGAAATGTAGAACCAATCAAACCGATAATTTATGTATGTAATGTAATGAGAGCACTTTTCATTGACTGTGAACTTTTTATTTTTGAATCTGCACTCGAGCCAATCTTCTTAGAGGCAGCCCGGCACCTTTGTCTGTAGACAGAATGATCATCAGGTGTTGGAGCATTCTGTGAGGGTACTAGGAAAGGCCCTGGGCAATCTTCAAACTGTTGGAGGGCAGGCTGGGAAAGCTCCTGGGAAACTTGGGGGAGTAGGATCTTTGGGGATGGAGATGGGGAAGGACAGAGAATTAAGGCTGCTTCCCCGTCAGTCAGAAAAAGAGATTTAACTCCTTGACACATGTGACACCTGCCAGGAATTGCCCAGCAGATCACAAGAGAAGTATTTGGAGACTGGCCTCTTCCCACAACGTGTGATGGAGTTGGCAGCCAGCCTCCTCGTATGTAGGGCCAAGGCTGATGCTGCCTGCATCCAGGTAACCTTGAGTGTAGCACGTGCCTCTACACAGGCTGAGGCGGAATGAGAGCAGATGGATGGATGGAGCTCGTGGGTTAGACATATTCCTTCTCTTACTCTGGAGCAGAGGGATCGCTTCCTAACGTGTCAGAAATGAGTTGAGTTCACATCTTTAATGTTAAACAGAGTACGCTTCTGAAAACTGCTTATCCACCTCACATGGTTTTGGAGTACTAGACTCAATTAATAGGAGGAGGGAGGAGGACTTAATTGAGAAAATCCTAAGCTTACAGAAAACCTGGTTTACTGTATTTTTGCATATTCCACATAACCCTAGCAAAATGCAGTTCCTTCCATATTTCAGTTCTGTTGCCTTTTCCATTAGAAGACTTACTTAGGAAACTAATTCCTACTTATTCCTATAAAATTCTGACATTGCTTGATTTCACCCAATGGGGAATGTGCTTTGAATTTTTAGAATACTTTAACAATTAAAAAGAAAATAGTGTGGAACCATGAATTTGCTTTATGAGAAACAAAATGTTAAAGATAGGGTTGAGATATATATAGATCTGGCTGTCCATCTATTTATATCTTTGAGGGAGTTTTTGAAGTTTTTGTTAAAGCAATAGTAGAAAACCAGATGACCTGTCCACAAATGGTTATGTATCCTCATCTTCTCAGAGGCCCCACATCCGTGTGTGTGTATGTGTGTGTGTGTGTTTGTGTGAGTGAGTGGGGTTCACTCTTGGGGGGTTCCATACCACTCCAGTGGCTTTCTGAAATTCAACCCCCTCAAGAATCTGAGTTTTAGTTCCCATATTGTCAGAAAAACTTGACTTTTGTGTATCAAACTACTGGTCAGCTACTAAAAAGTTTCAGAACTCAGGTCTTAATTTGAAGTAGGGAAAATAATGGTTCATACAAAGTTTAGATGCTGTTAGAAAAGGGGGAACGGATTGTGTGTTGCTGCCCCGTTTTTATATGGGGAAATGCGGGCTGGGGGGGATGAAGGAGAAATGAAAATGAAGAAAAAGCCCAAAATAATAGTGATGGGTGATGTGAAACGTCTTGCTACCCGGACAGCAGAATATTTGAGTTACAAAACACTGATGCTGTCTGTCTGCAGAAGAAAGTTACTTTGGGAATATACCACTTTCATAGTATAGCTTCTTAAAAATAGTTCTTTATCTCTGTGAACCCTTTTCTTGTCTTTGTTTCCCACACTACTTATTGGAACCACCATGAAACCCAGTTCTGAAATGACTTTACCAAAAGTAAATGTATTTACTTTTTCATCAGAAGAACTCTAAAATTCCGTATGTTCTTTTTACATGGTAGATTTATTTTCAGGAAACACTAGGTTGCATTGAAAAGCTTTCATACAGGCTTTCATATCATTAGTACCAAACTACTCTTTTCTGTGACTTCCTTTCATTCATTTCCCTCTATAATTGCTCTGTATTAAAATAGAGGGTAAGAAGGCCATAGTCCATTACCAAAAATAGATTACAGAACTCTTGACCTATGAGGTCGTTCATCGTCGTCATGTGATCTGATTAGGTTGTCACATGGTGAAATCCAGGAATCTGTCTCCAGGTGAATGTAATCTACTGCCCAGGACTTTACCCAGAGGATGTTTTCCCCAAGTGGGCAGAGTACCATTGATCTCTAGCCCAGAGATTCTGGCCTCTGGGTGATTCTCAGGTCTCTGTGTGTACCTCCCATTTAATAGAGAACTGTAAGAGGATTTGTGAAAAAGTATCACTCCTGCTTCTGGGAGCAGTTCGGGAGTCCCGTGGAAGAAAGAAAAATACACGAGTCTTGGCAGCCATAGTATTCTTATTTTATCCTAATGGGTTGGAAATTCATTTTTTGAACATTTGAATGCCACTATGTCATTACGAGTCTACCGTAGAGTCATTGAATTGGCACTCCTCATGCAAGTGAGGGTGTTATTATACTACTGTAGAGTGTATGTGTGCAATAAGCTGATGAATTCATTCCTTGGTGTACGGAAGAGCCAACACAAGAGCTTGGTAATCACTGGGTGCTATTACAGTTGTTTGTAGCGAGTGCTATTTTCCGGGAGGTGGAGCTGGTTAGGCGTATCTACTGAATCTCAAACGTTGCTCTTCTTCCCACGTAGACCTTCAGCAAAAGCAGGTACTTGGAAGCCACAGGCTCACCTTCTCTATCTACTCAATAATTATTAATGAAGAGACCTCCATAAGGGAGCATTTGGCTGTTACCGATAAATGTACCAATTATTAAATAATTAGTCTCCAAGCCATTCAGTGATGCCTGCAGCGTCACTAGAGAACTGTGTCTGTCACTTTTTACTTCCCTCCGGGTGGGGCCTTTTCAGACTCCCCCAGTCATGGAGGCGAGTTCATCTTTCTCTCCAGTTAGTGACTTTTGCCCCGTAGTTGGGTAAGCACTTCCTAGATTGAGAAAAGCAGCTACAGTAAATCCTGCTATTTCCTTCATTTGGTGATCATTCAGTCACACAGAAGCTCCTTGTATTCTGAATTTCTCGCACTTCTCCCAGATGCTCTAGGGTTTTCTCTCACTGTTGCCAGTGGATGTCATCCAGACAGTGAGTTCATATCTTATGGTTTTGTGCAATCATTGTTGTATTGTAGTCCTAAGACTCATTATAGTGTATTTTTGATATTTTTGAAATGTGTTAAATTTTTTAATTCAATAATATGAGCCAGAGCATGTTGCAGCAAATCTATTGTTTGTAAAAAATAACAATAACAGTAATAATAAATAAAATAAAATGGAATATCTTTTTCATGGCTTTGTTTTAAAATGGAATACCTGTTATTTTATAAATACTTTATTTTGGCATGAAACTGTAATTTTCTCTAACTTGTATATAGAATTAGTTTCTTAACCAAAAGCATCTTTAGGATTTTTCTTGCCCCCCCCATTTATTTATTTATTTATTTATTTATTTATTTATTTTTTGCTTTAGAGGAAGGTAACAAATGAAACCACATTCCATGGCACTATGGAGCAATGAGTTAAGGCAAGAATAAACATTTTTGCTCACCTCTTAAGCTGAAACAGCAATAAAGATTTTTTTTATGTTAAGAAACATATTCTGACTTGACTTATATGTTTAAATAAATCCCAAAGACCAAAACAGTCCTTATTTGCATGCAGGCTGTTAGCTGACTAGAAGAAACTCGGTTATAAGTAACTGATAGCTCCCAAATCATAGAGCTGGTGATGGCACAGAAGGGCCAGTCGGGTAACCTAGCCATCGCGTTTGGCCTAAGGTAAGGGTTTGGTGGCAGAACCTTAGCTGTAGGAGTGTGGTTTGACTCACAAAATACTAAAATCCAGTTCAGCCTCTAAATTATCTACCACCCTCCCTCCCCCACTGGTTGTCTCCCATAATCTCCGGACTTCCAAGCAAGATTAGGTTTCTCTAATAAAAGCCAAGTTGAAGTCATTTTGCAGGTTTCCTCCTCATCTGGCAAAATGAACATTTTAAAAACCTGGTGTGTCAGCTGTTCACTGAGCACCTTAAACATGCAGGGCTCAGGGCCACCATCTCTATGCTCTAGTGCCTCAGCTCTGTGAGACACTCCCCTCCCTCCTCCAGGGAGAAGTCAACAACAGAAGTCAAGTCCTCTGAATGTGTTCTCTGCTTCCTGTGTTAGCCCCTGGTACACACAAGAGTGCGTTAGTCTCTCAGAACGTGCTCTGAATGTATTGGGTAAGTTTTGTCTCTGCTACCTTAAAGATTTGACTAGGGCCACCTGAGTGGCTCCGTTGGTGGTGAAGCATCCACCTCTTGATTTCGGCTCAGATGGTGATCTCAGGGTCGTGAGATTAAGCCCCGCATCAGGCTCCACGCTGGGTGTGGAACCTACTTAAGATTCTCCCTCCCTCTCTTAAAGAAAAAGATTTGCCCTCTCTTAAAGGCAAGTTAAATAACCTAAGACTGTTTTCTTCACCTGCTAAAAATGGAAATAACTCCATCTCTCCCAGCAGTAACTTAGGAGCTTGAACAAGACCGTGCAAATGCTGCCTTAGCCCAGTACCAGGCCTGGCTTATGATAAGCAGTCAACAAAACATCAGCTGTCAGGTAAGCCACTTAAACCTTCTCGAACCTTCATCTCATCTGTAGCAAGTGAACAATAAATCCTGACTTGCCTATCAGACAAGCGGTAGTAAATAAGGCGAGGTTTGCTGATGAAACTGCACAGGTGGAAGGTTATGATTGCAATGACGGATGGACTCCAATCCCTCAGGAGGAGGGGACTCTCTGGAGCAGTAGCAAAGCCACCCGGGGCACAGTGCTGGGGCCTAGATAGGCCAGAGTCCCTGTTTTATCAAGAGTAAGACCCAGACGTGGGTAAAACTCTCACAGGGACGTATCTTGGGGAAGAACGCTAGGTTTGAGGGGGGCGGGAATCTTCTTTCCTGGGGGGTGTGTGAGGAAGGAGCGAGTTTTTTTGACTTTTGACTTTTGCTGCTGTTAAACATCCTATCAGCTGGCGAAAACGGGGCTCTGGCCATGGCCTCAAGGCTGAGGGTGACAGGGAAGCAACTTTCTGTGGCACCGTGTTTGTGCGTTAACCTAAGAATATGGATGCTCAGTTGATTATTTTCCTCCAAGCTTTACTTCTACATAGGAGAATGAGGTATCTTCCCATTTCTGTATGAGGTTTAGTTTTGACCTTTCAGCTTGGATCGGTTCTATAAGAAGTAACTGTTGAAGGGACTTGAAAGGAAAAGATGTATGTTCCAGGGAGAACAGCAGCTGGAAGGTGGGGAGGAGGAAAATGAAGTTTCTCCCAACAGCCATTTTGGTACATGTGGAAAGAGGCTTATGTTTGCTGATTTCTTACTCACTAGAAATTAGAGAATCGGAAATTGATGTCAGAATTGCATCGTGGAAATAAATTGCTTTTACAAGTGTATTAAGAATTTAATTTATAAATAGCTTGACCTCATTTTTAGTATGAAAGTAAAACTGTGATGTTTCAGAAAAAAAGGACTAGCTGTTGAGAAGCAAGAGGGCAATTAGGGAAAAACTTAATGATAAGGGCATGTGTATTTCGAGGTCCGTCTGACATGAACTGAAAGTCTGAGACGGGTCGTAAAGTGTAAGAGCAGCCATAAAACCTGAGATTAAAATAACTGAAAACTTTATTTTTACTATTCAGTGTTAGTGATCTATATTACATTATGAAAACAATCCAGGGTCACGAGAGATCACAAGCTGCCTTTGAAGGCCTACTCTGGAGAGCGCTGTCAGGGAAGGCAGAAAAGGGGAAGCCTCCAATAAGCCCTTCTAGTCTAGTAAAATTACCTGTTCTGTTGAATCAGCTGAATAACGCATTGAAGAAGTTCATGAATTTTATTTCTCTCTGGAAAAGCTTGTATTTAAGAAAATTATAACATATTTTAGGAATGTGAAATCCAAATGAATGACCTGCAACAAAAACAAGGAACTTGTAATGCTGGCAAAAACCCATTTCCTCTCAGCCCGACTGCGAGGAGGAACACGCACACTACCAGCATCTGCCGTCGTGTATCGGGAGTCCCACCCCCCACCTTGAAGGGAGGACGGCTCCTGGGACCCAGGCAGTCATGGCGGCTTCCTTCTAGGAGAATCAGACTGTAACTACTCATTCAGAATTCAGTCATACAGCTGCTTTAAAATCATTCCCCAGGGACCAAGTAAGGGAGCAAAGACAGGTTTCTTTCAGGGACTTTAAGTAGTCATGCCAGACAAGAGTATTTCTGCTGTAGCGCTGGGCCTGCTACCCTGGACGTGTAGGTCTCCTCTCTCCTTCTGAATTTCTCTGGCTCCTTAGTTCTGTATCATCATGATCCTACCATCACCGCAGCAGTGTACCCAGACTCTGGATGTTGCTCTTTGCTGCAAAAGGTGATTTCTTTCTTTTTTTTTCCCCCCAAGTTCTCAGCCAACAAAGACTTCAATAGAAAACTGAGATGATCATCGAGCTCTGCACTGGTACTGGTGGGACTTTTGTTTTTTCTCCAAGATTCTGTTTATTTATTTGTCAGAGACACAGAGAGCACAAGCAGGGCAAGAGGCAGAGGGAGAAGCAGACTCCCCGCTGAGCTCGATCCCAGGACCTTGGAATCATGACCTGAGCTGAAGGCAGATGCCCAACCACTGAGCCACCCAGGCATCCTGACGGGACCATTTGCAAAATCAATTATGTGAAAACCACCGTTGTCTAACATGTCATTTGAAAAGACACCTTTTCTTAAGAGAAACAGGGGTGTGGACTGCCCACAGAGGAGAGGGTCTCAGAGTGTGCCCGACCACAGGTACTCGGGCGCATCGCTGTGACTGCCATGCTGCGCTTGGCTCGCCTTGCAGAGCTTCTGCTCCCGGTAGCTCCGCAGGGCCAGCACCACGCCGGCCCCATACAGCAGCACCAGGAGGCAGGCGAAGGTGGCTGCCGCCCCGTCCGTGCCTGCCAGCTGGCAGTTCATCCAGGTGAGACCCTTGCGGGCATAGAGCCTCTCTCGTGCTCTGCAAGTGTCCGTGGAATTGATCTGCAAGGCCACATGGAGGTAAATGGCAGTGCCCACGCCGTAGCTCACTGCTGCCAGGAGGCTGAAGGCGGCCTCTAGGAGGAGCCACTTCCCGGACAGTTCCTCGAGACTTTTGGCTCCTTGGAGTAAAACACTCATAGTGAGGACACCCAGCCCCAGAGAAACAGCCACACCCCCGTAGATCAGGGGTGCCCGGAGCACTGTGTACTTCTGGTCCAGCTGCCGAACCTGCTCCAGCTCGGTGCCCTCGAATGGTGAGTAGTAGTTGTTCCCAAAGCCGCCACCACTGGTGAAGGTGGCAGTGAATCCAGCAAGGACAAAGTAGGAGGACACGACACACATGAGAACCATGCCATTCAGTATCACCTCCACTATCTGTACCACACCTAGGAGGAGAGAGATTTGGGATTTAACACCGACATCACTCGCCCGGAAAAGTCTAGGTTAGACTCAAGATGTACCGCCGGTGCCCTGTTTTTAAGGACACGATCTGATTCAATATTAACATCCTTGGTTTTTGTTTTTTAAACCGATGTATGTATGTATGGATGGATGGATTTTTAAGTAGGCTCCATGCTCCATATGGGGCTTGAACTCACGAACACTGAGATCAAGAGCTATATACCCTACCCACTAAGCCAGTCAGGAACCCCAGTTTTGTTTTGCTTTTTTTCTTAATAGTCACATGTTCAAAAAACAAAATGCCACTCTGGGAAAGATTTTGTCAAGTTTCTTATATACATACATACTGTGTGACCCTAAGACCAGACTCTTGGAACATTTATCCTAAAGAAAGAAACACTGAAAGTCTACACAAAACTGTGCACATGAAAGCTCACAGGAGCTTTATCTATCATTGCCTCATATCAGAAACCTAGGTGTCTTTCCGCAGGTGAAGGGTCAGCAGTCAGATGCATCCATACCACGGGAAACTCCACTCAGCGGTCCAAGCGAAGGAGCTGCGGAGATACACGACTGCTCGGACGGCTCTCCGGAGAATTCCGATGAGCAGAAGAAAGCCAGTGTTAAAGGTTATACACTGTGTGATTCCTGTTATGTAAGTCTCAAAGGACACAATTTGGAGAGTGAGCACAGACCCATGCTTGTTGGCGGATGGGGAGATGCGGGGGAGCCCTAGCAACACCCGAGCATGGGAGAGTTCTGTCGCTGATCATGGTGGTGGTGGTGACATGAAGATATGTGTGACCGAATGGCACGGAAGTGTGCACACACACAGACACAAGTGCAGTACAGCTGGTGAAATCCACAGCTCTCCAACATCAGTGTCCTGCTGCCGGCGCCGCGTTCTGGTGACGCAAGACAGGAGCCCTGGGGAACATGGGGTGGAGGGCGCTCCTGTTACCATTTCCTAAATCTACAGTTAAAATTTTAAAGTTTTTTTAAAAAAACTAAACTGACATAAAAAGGAATACACTGGGAAAAATCACTGCTGTCCCTGTCCATCCTGTTCTCTGCCCCCACCCACTTTCATTATTTCCTAATATAACTTTCCAGTGTTCCTTCATGCATATAAAAGCAGACTCAAATCTGCATTTCATTCCCCCCTTCCCTGCCTTTTTTTTTTTTCCCCACCAGGAAGCATACCCCACACGCTGTTTTGAGTCTTGTTCATTTACTATTCTAGGAGGTGTTTTCAGATCTGCTCCCACGGCGTCCACAAACTTCGTTATGTGGGCTCCGATGCCACTGTGGGGACAGACCGGTCTGTTCAGCTGACCGACACGTGGGCTGTTCACTTGGGGGTTTCTTATGCATCTAAGGAAACGAGACGTGACTGGACACCGAGTATCTTCTCGCCCAAGGTCAGCTTTCACTCATCACTAACAGAGGCCCTGCCTTCTGCTTAGGTGTACTTCTGGAAGAATGTCTCCTGTCATGCTCCAGGGTTTAGAGAATAGAACTCAGAGAGAAGCATGTGAACCTAGAGTGGGAACGCCAGGCTCCCGTCCCTACACTCCACTGCAGAGGATGCTGCCCTGACGAGAAGCCTCACACACTTCATCTGACAAGGGAAAGTGGTGCCTGCCTGTCTTATCCCGCAGGGCTGGGCTGAGGCCCCGATGAAAGCAAGTACATGTAAATATTTGGAAAGTCATAAAATGTGAATGCAAATGGAGAGTGATGCTACTCAGTAACGTTTAGACAATGGAAGGGGCTTAGTGAGAGATTTAAGAAATGAGACAAATTATGAGAAGTGTGGTTTCCCACAAATCGGGCAGCCTCGCTAGTACACTGGGGAGTACCATAACATTTAAAAACTGGGCAGCGAAATACCAGTCTCTCTAACAGACTGAGGCACCATCTCCTGGGCCGGGTGGTCCTAACTCCTGCTGGGCCCACGCGAATTCCTGGGACGTCCGCGGGACACAGAAGCCAAAGGCTCTGACAGTCGACAAGCTACATTCCTCTAATTTAGATCTGAAAATAACATCAGAGCAGAACTGCCCACTCACCACCCAGACGCTATAAGGGACTGGCCACTTGCTCCCCAGAGCAGAACAAGTGAATTGGCCCAAACATCACTCTACTTCAAGGGGAGCACTTTTCCCCTGCATCCAATACCCTTCTCTGCCTTGGTTTTTCTTCTACACGCAGGTTAACACCTCACCCCTGAAGGGAAACAGGAATCCTGTCCTGTTACAAGATGGAGAAACCTGAACGCTTCCTCCTGGGGCAGATTCGGCGAAAACAGTGCAGTCGTGATCCATGCATGTATGTGCTGGGCTGAAATGAAATAAATCTAGATCTTGCCAACTACCCCCCTGGATAGGACAGTTGAGAGGAATAATGGTCTGATGCCGGGTCCAGTGCTATTGGGTCTGCTGAAGGAATATGGCCACTGAATATCATCACAGACCAGGCAGGCCAGGCCTGGCTTAGCTATTAATATCAAACAGGCTCATGTATTTTCTTCTTCTTCTTCTTCTTTTTTTTTTTTTTTTTTTAAGATTTTGTTTATTTATTTGAGAGAGAGCACAAGCAGGAGAGGGGGCATAGGGAGAGGGAAAGGCAGACCCCCCACGCTGAGCAAGGAATCGATCCCAGGACCTTGAGATGGTGATGTGAACTGAAGGCAGATATTTTTTTTTAAATTTATGTATTTATTTGTCAGAGAGAAAGGGAGAGAGAGAGAGTGGTAGGCAGAGGCAGAAGGAGAAGCAGGCTCCCCGCCGAGCAAGGAGCCCCATGTGGGACTTGATCCCAGGACGCTGAGATCATGACCTGAGCCGAAGGCAGCCGCTCAACCAACTGAGCCACCCAGGCGTCCCTGAAGGCAGATATTTAACCAACTGAGCCACCCAGGTGCCCCCAGGCTCATGTACTTCTAACCTTGCTGTTAGCGCAGAAAGAGTCACAGCTTTCAGAAGAGAACAAGGGTGATTGCCAGAGCCAGCAGTTTATTTTGATGGTAGGATGGGACAAGTCTCTGGAAAGACAGCAGAGCGAGGGCTCTAGAGAGGAAGTGGAGACCAAAACAGACATGAGATTTTTGTTATACATGGGGTCTTTTTGGGTGAGGCTGGTTTTGTGGCTGATCACGTAATATCCTGCTTAATTAGACATCTACTTCTGTGTTTGCACTGTAAATGTGAAAAAAGAGGGGAGCAAATCAAGTTTTTTATTTCTCTAAAATAAAACTGAAACGTGCAGTCAAGTTATGCTAAAATGGAAAATAAAATCTCCTTCTCTCTGGAAGCCAATACTCTTCATGCTTTCTTATGTATTCCTTAAGAAATTGTCCAATCATAGATAAGCATTTATTTCACTTTCTAAACCCAAATGGAACTCACCTTTTAAATATGACAAGTTGCCTGTGTTTAAGGGTATACTGTTAAAAATGTGTTGTAAAGAGGAGCATCACCTCCAAGTGAAAATTTTTCTTTGGACTCTCATTGGATTCACATAAAGCAAATTTCATATTTACTTGTACCCAGAATATGTTGTAATGTTCCCGAAGTCACAATTTAACATGCACTAAGAACCCACGAAGTTGTCTGGCCAAAAGTTGCATTCTTCCATTGGGAAAGATTTTACATTCTTTTATTCTGGATGGATCCTGAATTCCAGATGTTGGGTTTAATTCTCCGTACAATGGTACATTTACAAGAGGTACAAAACACTTATTGAGTTTTTAAGGCCGTCGGAAGGGGATTGTTGGAATAGCTTCTTTGCAGCCCAGTGAATGAATCTGATTCCTCTTTGCCCGGCCCACGCCTACCTCCAACTTACAGGCGGAGTCTCCCCAGCTTCCCTATACTCTGCCTGCAGAGCATCAAGGAAGTGAGGGATCCAAGTCCTCAGTGCAGAAAAAGCTTTGGGGCTCATCTGCTTGACAGCTGTGTTTAGAAAAGTTCAAGCCGGAATGTTGTCTCCGGTGTATAGAGCTTTCCACGAACTTGGAAGATAAGGTTCTTCAGATTCACGCGGTTATCTCCCTTGAGCTAATCAAAAGTGCATTTTGCTGCAGCCCATGCCTTTTCCTCGTGGGTCCTGACCTCCAGTTTTGGTCTGTTTCAATAACTTTGACTCACTCACCAGCAGAAGACTCGAGAACTTATAACCTCAGAGAACACTGCTCCGTGTAACCTGGAGCTTCCCCCAGGACACCGATGTTGGCCCCACCCTCTTCAAGTGCAGGCAAGTCCCATGGCCAAGTATTCGTCAAAGACAGTGGTTTGGAGTAACTTCCACCGCTCACATTTGGCGGGATGGCTTAAAAGACCTAAAATTCCAACATCTCTGCAGGCTTCTCTTTGAGCTTCCTGACCTGCTGGTAACCTCGGATGGCCAGCACAGCCCCCAGAGCAAAGAGCCCGATGCTCAGGACAGCGAAGACTGCAGCTCCTATATCCCCCCCGTGGAAAGTGCAGCTGAAGCCGCTGTACCCTTTGCTCTGGTACAGCGCCTCCCTCTCTCTGCACACCGGTGACGCATAGGCAGCCGAGAGCTGGTGGAAGTAGAAGTACAGAGCAGGGATGTAGGCCCCCGCGATGAGCACGTCCAACAAGCCTTCAATCAGCAGCCACGGGGGACAGTGCCATGGGACCCGCAGGACGCCCAGGAGGACAAGGAGGCAGCAGAAGGCCATGAGGGCTCCGCTGTAGGCCATCGCCGCAGTGACCGTGGGCAGCTTCAGCTGGTAGAACTGGACGTCCAGCTGCTGTGCTTTCTCCCCATCGGCGCCCTCAAAACCACTGTAAGCGCCTCCGAACTGGTAGTAGTAAATGCCCCCCAGGCTGGTGATGCCCGTGTAGCCCCCTGTGGAACTGTAAGACACAGAGCTGCAGGCCAGGATCAACAAGTTCAGGAGCACCTCCAGCATCTGGCAGCACGCTGCAAAAGAAGGGTGTGTTACCATTTTGAGAGCTGCTATTTCGTATTCGGAGACGTCCGCCTCGATGCTCCTCTTCCCCGTGGTAGCTCACGCCGCCGCAGTGGGCTCTGGGTTCCGCCCTGGGAGGCCCAAGCTGCCCCAGCTGCGTGAGGGGCATGAGATGGGAGTGGGGAACTGTGGGCTCCGGAAATGCTGTCGGAGGTGCTCAGAGCTAAAAATAAGAGTAACTCTCAAGGGAGCCTCCCCCTGCCGGGGTCCAGGAAGATGGTGGGAGAAATCAGGCCAGCTCCCGACCAGAAAGAAAGGCATCCTCCATGGAAAGCGAGAACATTCTCTGCTCCAGCCCTTCCCTGCCAAAGAGACTAAGAAAGACCGATCTCCTCTTTAGATACGTTTTGTGGCTTGCTTCATTTGGAAAGAGGAAACTTCCAAGTTTGAAGGAAATAACATAGAGCTTAAAAAATACAATGAAATCGGAAAAAAGCATGGAAGTCATACATCAAAATGTTAACCGTGGTTCACATATATTGGAAAGAGGAAAGATTAAGTTAATTAAACCCACAAGGTTTACTGAATTAAAGAAACATAATGGGGTTCCCTGTTCTTAGATTGCAACTCAGTAAGTCTGTTTTACAATTTAACTTTGTTTTCTTTGGTTTCCCTCAAGAGCAAATCTGGGCTGTGATTCTTTTTGCAGGGCTAGGTTCTCTGGGGGACCCTTGGCTTCTCTGTCTTGGACAAGGAAAGAGCTCCAGCTTTTCTGCCCAAACTGGCTGCTTTCCTTAAAATCAACTTCATTGAGATATAACGGATACGGAACAAAACGACCCATGTTAAGTGTACAGTTGGTTGAGTTTTGACAAACACAAATGCCAGGTCTTCCGAAGCAAGATACAGAATATCTTCATCGGCCCAGAAAGTTCCCCCAAGAGACTGCTTGTGGTCAATGCCTCACCCTCCTTCTCAGACAATCACTGGTCTGCTTTCTGCCATTAGGAACGAGGTTGGCCTTTCTAGAATTTCATGTAAATGGAATCATACAGTTATGTACTCTTTTGTGTGTGGCTTCTTTTTCTCAGGATTCTATAAAGCTAGGTGTTCTGAGCTGGAAATTGTATATGCTGGCACAGTCCTGGTAGGTCAGTTGACTACGAGCAGACGGTCAGCAGCTCCCTGGTGGGTGTTTAGAGAATGGGATTTTGTGCCTGGGTCCAGCCGGTTTATGTATGAAGTCGTGGTACATCTATCTACACACTCTCCAATGGGAATGACAGACTGTCAAGTATTGTCTTTATACTCTTCACTTTCCTCCAAGATGCAGACAGCCTTATTGTTGTCTTTAATTATAAAAGCACTATGTACTGATGAGAAAAAATAAAGACAAAAACATATAATGTCACAATTGCCTAAAATCCAACTGTTTAAAAATACCATTATTTTTTCTTCTGGACTTTTATCATACATTCGTCATTTTTTCTGTTATTTGCTTTTAGGTGAAGAATAGGGTCCTACTCTAGCCAGTGTTATATAACCTATTTTTTCACTTAAGAATATAGAAGGAACATTTTTTTTCTATCTCAGCAATCTACTTCATATTTTTAGAAGGTGTATAGAATACCACAATGAATTTAAAAAATTCCAGTGTAAAGGACATTTAGGGTTTTCCCAATGTCTTGCTGTATGGGGAGGGTAGAGCTCCTGCAACCCCTTGTTCCTACTGTAGCTTTAACAGAACCAGGAAAGAATAAGCAGGGCTGGGGGGAGATGTGAAATTCAGACTACAAGCTGAACGCAAACATCATGATGTGAACATTGCCAGTCAAAGGGGAGAGAGAAAGAACAAAGGAAAAAAAGAAACTGCTCCAAACAAATCAGGGAGCCAAAGAGGGAGCAGGAAATACACCTTCTTCCCAGGGAACTTGCAACTTCTCAGCCGTCCCTCCAAATAATAAATGAGCACAACCTGTACGTGCATAGGATCCCCTGGTGATCTGACACACACAGGGACAGCTGAACTTGCTTTTTATCTGATTTTAAGCCTCAGCCCCTAAAGATTTTAGTATCTGAGGGGACTTGCTCATAAGTGAATGTGGGATCCATCTCTTGCCATCCGTGTCCTGACTGTCCCACTGAACTAGCAAAGCATGACTTCGGGGTCTCCCTAGGAAGTCAGAGAGGGCCATAGCAGCCTCCCACGTCCACCAGTTTGCTGAGGGAGGAGATGAGTTCACTGATAAGGAAAAGCAGTCACAAAAGACCTACTCTTAAGATAGGGGTGGGAATCTTCGGGTGACCTTTATCCAGGCCTGCACTGCCTGCTGGAGACAAGTTCCTGGTGTTCAATGGCTGTTTCTCTCGACACAACACCAAGAATTATGTACTGATGTGGGCCTCTCTCTATCCAGAGATCTTTATAGGCCCGCCACGGTTCTGACTTCTAAACCAGCCTTCCACGGTCTTGACTAAGAAACGATCTCTAGGTCCAAAGCCAAACAGCCAGAAGCGGTTAAAGCTAAGTCACGGTGTATTTTGGTCAGGAGGCTCAAGTCCTGCCCTCTCCTCTTGGTAAAATAATCACAGAGGAAAACATACTTCTACTGAGAAAACTGTTAACCCAGCCTCTGGCTTATTCCTATTATTTTTATCATCAAGGGGGATAAAAAAAAAAAGGGAAAAGAAAGGTCAGGCAAGTAAACCATTTCAGGCCTTAGAGTTAGGCTCTGAGTTTCCACTGCAACTCTTTCACGTAATAGCTGTGTGGCTTTGTTATCTTACTATACCTCTCTGAGTCTCGGGAATTATTGAGCGAATTAGAAGCAACGAGGCTGTGCCAATACATGTAAACCAGAGTGTAGATTCTTATACCTGGATTGCCTAGAGCTCTTTAATGGAAGTTCCAGGAAACCCCATAATCATGTGCATTATTGGAATCATCCTATGATACACTTTCAGGTACAAGTTCCTTGATTTCTCTCCCTTAGGCTGAGGAGTTTTCCCCCTTAGTCACAGGCAGCCTAGAAGAATCTCTCACCAAATCACGTGCGCTACAAGGGCTCACCATAGCAAACCAGATTTTCTTCATTACTGGCAAGGCCAGGATGAATGCTTGGATGGGAACTCAGGGCACCACACTTGGAGCCGACACATATTATTTACATATTCTGCAAACTGCATGTTCTGTAACTTTTTTTTTTCTGTTTGTTCTCAGTAAAACAGGGTAGAACAGAAATTACTCACATAGCTGATATCTAATAAGGTAAGTACTGTTTCACGACATGTGTGTATGTGTGTGAACCTGGGCCTTCAAGGAAGATCTATTTCTTCCTATGGATCTCAGTCAACAAACTTTAAAAGACATCCTGTGGCATGAACTGCTACCAGGCTGCCCCCTCCAAGTGGCTTTCTGTCTCTAACCCAGCCCTCCCACAGCCAGCAGCTCACAGCTGGTTCTCCCGGCAGTTCCACCTGCCACCCACAAGCATGGCTGCTCGCCTGGCCGCCAGACATTTGAAGAGAAGCACTGGAAATCTCGCTGTACCTTTCAGATGTGCCTACCTTTTGGGGGGGGGGGGGGTTGGGGGAATGAGAACCTCATGCAGTTGTATAAATGAAAATGTTAGGAACCCAAAAGGGAAGTCTGCTTGAATTTTCACTTCACCAGCTCAGACCCCTTCCAGAACCATCAACAAACAGTAAATGGTCACAATGCCTCCCAAATGGCTTACCTCTTCCAGTGCACAAGTATTTGCATTTATGGCATTCCAGGAGTCCTTCAGCCTCTGATTGGTAATATTCCACTTCCTCTAGTCCAGACCCGGGGTTTGAGGGCAGGTATCTCCCTGCAGTGGGTTCACTGTAACTGAAGACATACATGGCCATTAGGGGCTTCAAACTCAATAGCTTGTTCAATATTAGAACCCTGAACATCTCACGCTGGCATTAAAGAGACATTAAAGAGATGTGCAGAACAGAAACAGATTTTGCTGCAGCATTTCATATTCCAGAGAATTCTCTGGTTTAGGGGCCCCACAGGGTATCCAAACACTTGGCCCAACACTGCTAAGCCACCATGCCACACATCCCTTTAATTCTGAGCACTGATTGGATGCTGGTTTGCCCACCTGCTGAAGCTATCTAACCAGGTAGCTGGGAGCCATCTTTGTGAGCCTAACTTTCCAGTTCAGCATGGACCAGACCTTCTTTAAAGCTAATTTATGTTCACAAGACTCTGATGCCCAGGCTGGCATTCTCTTCCTTCTCTTGTTACTTTGCAAAGGGCTGAATCCACAATAATTCTCTAGGCATATGGGTAATACAGATAACTTTGTATGTCTTCCTGTCTCTCCCTTTTCCTCTGCTAGTTCTGGCACTTTCTTTCCATCCCCTGCTTTATCCAGCATATCCTGAGCTTTCTACCTGCTGGACGCCAGGGATCCTTCCAGTGTTCTCATTATGGATCTCTGGTGTTTGAAATACTTAAACTCTCATGGCTTTGGATAAAGTCCAAACTTTCAGCACAGCACAGAAGGCCCTTGCTCATCTCTCTTCACTCACAACCTCACACTCAAAGACCCAACCATAGTGAACTGCTCCTCTCCCCTGGCCCCCCAAAAGATGACCTGCACTCCCGTGCTGTAGGTCACTGTGGAAGCTAGTTCTCTGCTTGGAAGCCCTTTGATTTTCTCTCCCAGTCTTACCATTCTTGCTCCTTTTCTTTCTTCTTTTCTCGATTTTATTTATTTATTTGAAAAAGAACACTAGCGGGGGAGGGGCAGAGGAAGAGGGAGAAGCAGGCTGCCAGCTGAGCAGGAAGCCTGTTTCGGGTCTCTATCCCAGGATCCTGGGATCATGACCTGAGCCAAGGCAGATGCTTAACCTTAACTACTGAGCCACCCAAGTCCCCTCATTCTTGCTCCTTTTCCAGTACTCAGCTTCGAGGTCAATGTCCTCCAGGAAACCTTCCAGATCTCAGGCAGGGGATCTGTTCTCTCAAAATCTGTTTCCCCTGCAGTGGCGGATTTACCTGTCAGTCTCCTACCAGACTGTGGACACTCAGTAGATCTCACCCATTAAGTAATGGAGCCCTGGCCCCTCCATCCTGCCCATTAAATCAAAGTTTATTGTGTGGAAGAAAGGCGGAAATAAATTGTCTTTTGGTTTCAAACCACCAACTGGCTATGAGCCAAAAAAGCAAAAGTACTCCCTTCACTCACCTTGGTCATGGGGGCGTGGGGGCGGGGTGGGGGGGGGGCAGGGGGTCGTGGTGAGGGACAAGGATACTGGTTTAAAAAGAAACCCAAAATGAAACTCGGGAGCTACCAATGCAATGTGGTTTTGGTCAGGAACACACAACAGCTCATGCCTCTGACTGTATCTGGGTATACCCTTTGTCAGAGTTTGGCTATAGTTGGTTTTAGATAATGTAACATAAGCTCAGGATAACAGCTTTCCCGCTATGTGGACACAACTGGGAAGGGGACTGAGTTTAAACCTCCAAATCCTATAGCAGAGAGGAGCCTGACTCTTCCTTAGAGAAAAGAGCAGGTGCCCAAAACCAGAAGGCAGGGGTCACTCCAGTACCTACCTGTCTCCTTGTTGGCCTGGCACATAACCTGGGAATTCAGTAATATCTGTGGAGCTGGATGGACTGTTCGATGGAAAAAAAGAACAACTCCTGACGGGGGTGTGGAGTCTAGGGCTGACTGCCTCCTTTTCTCCCTTCCACTCCCTCTCCCAGCTCCCTAAGTCTTCCAGGATAGCACGAGCCTTTCACCTCACAAGACCTTACCAGAATTGTCTGTGTTTGAAAAGGCAGGGACAGCCCAGTTTGTTCATTCAGGGAGGTGGGATCTGAAACAATCAGGGGATTTGCAGGAGGCTGTCCAGAAGACTTCAGTGTCTCTGGCCTTCAGTGGGGGAGTTTTAGGTAGATTCAGTTCTTTGGATATAAGGGTAGCTTTTCCCAGCAGTCTGTTTTGAAATGCATATACCCCTACAAGAGGTTACAGATTAAACTATTAACCCTTCACTGGGCTGACCTTATCAGACCCTGACGGGACTTTGGAAGGCTGGTTTTGGAACACAGGGCAAGGGTCCGAAGCCCCAAGGGGAGGTCCTGTGGGCGCGTCTCGGTAGGGTGGGGTGAGGTCAGGGAGGAGCCTCAGGTTAACCCCACCTACCTACCCTCCTTCCCACTCCTTCCCTTTCCGCTCCGGAAGTTTTCTCTTCCTCCTCATCTGGTCCCCGGCCCTGCCACTGCCAACAGGGGGTGGTTTCTGCTTTGTTAATCGGGTTCGGATCAAGAAGTGGGGCACCGTAAGGTTTTCCTTCCCTCCCAGGTGTCCTCTAAGACCACAAAAGGGGGGAATGGCACGTTCTTCCTTGAAGCCGCCTTCCTAGACCACGGAGTCGGGCGCTGGAGCACCGCAGCGGCGGGGAGGAGGGGTGTCTCAGACCCAGGCTTTCCGGGTCCCCAGGTCGCAGGGCGCCCCGTAGCCCCACCTCACCTTGCCGGGCCACTGGTCCCAAAGCGCTCCTTCCTCTGGGGCGGTAGCTCCGAGGTTTCCCAAGGTGCGGGCCAGGGGGGCGGGGCTGCGTCCCAGGTCGCCCCCCGGGCCCCGTCCCGCGTCCGACGTTGATGGGACTTTTCCCAGACTCTTTGTTCACCGGCGCGAAGGTCCCCGATCCGGTGTCTGTCCTGGCGAGGGTCTCGGTGCCTCCCCCTGTCCCGGTTCCCGTCCCTCCGCTCGCCCACATTTCTCTCCCTCCGCCGGTCCCCGGGTCGGTCCCGGTGTCGCTCGGGGTGGCGGTCTCGGTCCGGGCGGGGCCGGTCTGGGCCCCGCTCTCTCGGTCGGGCCCGGGGCTCCCGAGCCCCCGACGTACCTTCCATGGCCAGTTTCCGTGTCCCCGCCCCGGAGCGACCCGAGGGCAACAATCCACCACCAGTTTCACGGGCAGGTGGCCAAGCACCGGGGCGGGGGCGGAGGCGGGAAAGGGAGCGGGAGCGGGGCGGGGCGCTCACCTGCACGCACGCGCACTAGCCGCGCGGCGGGCTCGGAGAGCGCTCACCTGAGCGCGCGCGCCGGTAGGGGGCGCGGCTGTGCGTGGCGGGCGTGCGGGCGCGCGGGGAGCGTGTGCGAGGCTGAGGGCCGGGGAAGGGGATGGCTCGCTGCTCTGCGCCCGGCTCAGCGGATACCGCTGCGCCCGCCGCGCCTAGTCTTCCCTGGAGCGTCCTTTCCGTGACCCCGGAAGGTGGGTGGCATAGGGAAGCGAACTCTGGACTTAGCCCCTTGGGTGTGCATTCCCGTCGCGTGCGCATCTATCACTCGCCCATTTTTCCTGCCCCTCCAGCCACCCAGCGTCTCCCCGTCCACTTGCCCTCTCTCGCTTCCTCCGTCTCCCGCTATCCTTAAAACTGTGTTGTTCAGGGGGCTTGAGGCCAGTTCATCCACCTCAACAGCCCCGGATTTATAAACTTTTTTTTTTTTTTTTTTAGGATTTTATTTATTTATTTGTCAGAGAGAGAGGGAGAGAGAGAGAGCGAGCACAGGCAGAGTGGCAGGCAGAGGCAGAGGGAGAAGCAGGCTCCCTGCCGAGCAAGGAGCCTGATGTGGGACTCGATTCCAGGATGCTGGGATCATGACCTGAGCCGAAGGCAGCCGCTTAACCAACTGAGCCACCCAGGCGTCCCTATAAACGTTTTTTAAAGTAACTAACCGCACAGAATAGTCAGCGTTTCTTTTTGCCAAGTACAGATGTTTAAAAACATAAAAACTGTCGTCTGTTCATCCTTTAGAGAAATACACATGAGCAGCTACCCTGGCAGGCGGTGGAGACACAGTGGCGAACTCCCATTGCGTGGCACTTCCCTTCTAGCACGTGTGGGAAAAGAGAGAAAGGGCACTAAACGAAGAAAGAGACAATGTCTAAAATTTAATGAGGAAGGCAGGTTTCTTTCCTTAGGTCTCAGAAGGGACCTTTGAGTTGAGTCCCGGAAGGCAGCTTTGGGGATAGCAGAAAGAATGTGCCAGAAAGAGAAGCTATGTAATACAGAGTGGGGATGTGGGATGAGGCTGAGAGGCGGAGCAGCCCGGTGTTATAGGGTCACCACAATGAAGAGTTGTTTTCATTCTGAAAGTAACGGGAAAGTGACTTGCTCTGATTAGGTTTTTATTTTTATTTTTTTTTCAAAGATTGTATTTATTTATTTGACAGAGAAAGATCACAAGTAGGCAGAGAGGCAGGCAGAGAGAGAGGAGGAAGTAGGCTCCCCACGGAGTAGAGAGCTCGACATGGGGCTCGACCCCAGGACCCTGGGATCATGACCCGAGCTGAAGGCAGAGGCTTTAACCCACTGAGCCACCCAGGTGCCCCTGATTTAGTTTTTTTTATTGGTATTATTACTTTTTTTTTTTTTTTTTTTTTGAGAGAGAGAGAGAGGCAAGGGGAGGGGGCAGAGGGAGAGAGAGAATCTTAAACAGGCTCCACACCCAGCATAGAGTCTGAAGGGGCTTGATTTTATGACCTGAGCCAAAATCAGAGTCAGACGCTTAACCACTGAGTGGCCCAGGTACCCTTGATACATGGTTTGAAAAGATCACTCTGGCTTTTTTGTAGAGGGTGGAGGACAGGAGCCAAGAGGAGAGGCAAGAGATAAATTAAGAAGTTGCCAAAGCAACCTGACTGAGGGGAGCTAGTGGCTCAGTTGCTGGTGAGAAGTGGGTGGATCCGGGTTGTGGTTTGGAGGAAGAACTTAAAGGATGGATTGAATGTGGGGGGGTGAGGGTGGTGGAGGCAAGTGCTTACTGAAATGGGAAGACTGGAGGGAATGGGGTGTGGGGAAAAGTAGAGTTCCATTTTAGACATGCTCAATTTGAGGTGGCAATGATTCATCCAAGTGTAGACGTCCAGTTGCAAAGGGATAGATGAATGAGTCTGGAGGAAGAGAGGGCAGAGATACTCTGTGGGAATAAAGGCAGTTACCTAAAGAGGGAGAAGTTTAAATGCCAGGAAGACCTTGGGCTGAGCCGCAGGGAAATCTAGCCTTTAGAGCTAACTGTAAAAGGATTGAGAAGTGGTGACTGGGGCAGGAGGAAAGCCGGTAGGTTGAAGTCAACAGGCCTACCTGCCAGACATCATCCTGCATGTCTGGGCCAAATGGGCCATGGGCCAAATCCTCGGGCCTCGCACAGATATTTACGCCAGCAGCACCCTGTTCTGAGCTTGGGACAGCTGTGGCCTTCCAGGAAGCCTGGCGAACAGGCAGACACGGGATGGTTAGTGAGATGGCAAAGCGCTGCTTCTCTCGGGCCTTCCCTCTGGGTTCCTGGAACCCCTTTTTTGAGTAAACCAACACCTTGACCACCTTACCTTTTTATATCCCTTGTTTTTGTTTTGTTTGGCATCTTTACCTTGATCCACTACTTACTGGTTTGCTGTTATGGGTACAAATGACTCCATTTGGGGCTTTTCTTTTTTAAAGATTTTATTTATTTTTTTTGACAGAGAGAGAGAGAACACACACAAGCAGGGGGAGCCACAGAGGGAGAGGGAGAAGCAGGTTCCCCACTGACCAGGGAGCCAGACATGAGACTCGATCCCAGGACCCTGGGATCATAACCTGAACTGAAGGCAGATGCTTAACCGAAGGCAGATGCCCCCAAGGCACCACACTGTTTTCTCTTTTTTAATTTAATTTTATTTTTTCAGTGTTCCAAGATTCATTGTTTATGCGACACTGGCCTGCCTCGACTCAGATCAGTGGTCTTCCAGTCTGCTGTCCCCCTGAGCAGGACTCTGCAGGACACCCAGGGTGTAGGTTCCTGTCAAAAGCACGTTTGACCCTGGACCCAGGGCTGAGGGTCAATGTTTTCTCTTTTTTTAACAGTACTTCGCCCTTTGCTTTCTCTTCTCCCTTCACAGACTCCATCACTCTGAACACCAAGTCCACTCAGGGCAGGGTGTCTGAGAGTCATCTGTAAATGTTCCCCATTCTGTGCTCAGTCAGGATTTGTTGAATGGAAAGACTGACAGATACATATTGCTTTTTTACTCCCTTTGGGATGCCTTGTGGAACAAGGGGGACCTGGATATATTTTTGTGGGAGGCTGTGGAGGAAAGTCTTTCCAAAGTCCAAGTAATGACTTAACTTCTCCACAAACTCTGGGGAAGATTGCCTTTTCTAAAACAGGTCACAACAATATTTCCAGTCCCACATACTCTTCCAGAAACTTCCTATTGCCCCTTTAAGACCTTTAAGACGGAGAGTCTTTTTTTTTTTTTTAAGATTTTATTTATTTATTTGACAGATAGAGATCACAAGTAGGCAGAGAGGCAGGCAGAGAGCCCGATGCGGGCCTCGATCCCAGGACCCTAGGACCATGACCTGAGCCAAAGGCAGAGGCTTTAGCCCACTGAGCCACCCAGGCGCCCATAAGACGGAGAGTCTTTATCCCCATGCTGGGAGTGTGGGCAGTCCTTTGCAATTGTCTGGATGAAGAGATTCAGGGCTGGCTACATAATTTGTAGGGCCCAGTGCAAAATAAAAATGTGGGGCCCTTTGTGTAAATATTATTAGGAATTTCAAGATGGTGACAGCAGAGTATTAAACCAAGTACAGGATGTTCTAAGCGAGGGGTCCTGGGTGACTGCACAGGTCACATCTTTGGAAGCTAGCCCTGAACAGGATGTGGCAAAAGGGACAAAATAGCTCCTAGGGCCTGTCATAAAAGGCCATGCATCTTCCCCCTGGCTCTCTAAAAATGCTCCCTCTTGGACTGCAGTCACAGTAATGTGAGCAATCCCAGGCTACATGAGAAAGCCATGTGTGGGTGTTCTGGCTGTTAGCACCAGCTGCGGTCCCAGCTGACAGCCCATGTCAGCTGCCAAAGGCTGGTGAATGCGTGTTCATGATTCCAACCCTAGCCTTTGAATCACCTGCAGCCTTTGGATCTTCCTGCTCAGTTCTTACTCTTATGAAGGAGGGATAAACCATCTCCATTGGGCCTTTCCACATTCCCGACCCACAGAATCCATGAGCATAGTAAATGCTTTTCTTATGCCTCTAAGTTGGCCGGGGAGCAGGGGATTGGATTAGTTACTCAGCAAAAGATAGTACCTTCCATGACTCGAGCTCATCTTGGCCTCTCCTTTTTCTGAGTAGGGAATTTTTTTTGAGTTCCAAAATGTATTGCAGTTTTGGTTCAAAACATGCAGTTTATCTATTGGTCCCAATATTTGAAAAATTTACATTTATTTGTATTGATTTGTATTGTTGGTCTCTCTCTAGGCTGTCAACTGCCTGGAATGATGTTTTTGACAATATAATGGCATGGCATTTAGAAGGTGCTCAATAACTAATTGTTGGATAAATAACATTAATTCTTGTTGGTGAATCTGTGTTCTGAGAAAGATGACAGGGACCTTATATCGTCCATATCTTGCATAAGGTACAAGACGGCATAAGGGGCATTAAAAAGAAGAGTTTCCAACTATGTGTAATTTCTGATCAATCAGTCAACTGCACAAGTAAGGAAGGAGTAATAAGGTAGCTAAGTGAGAACCCAATGAAAATTTGATGGGTTTATTTAATTTTAGTCTAATGTATGTTCTTTTCATTTTTATAGAAAAGATTAGGAACCAATGCTCTGACCTCTTTTTTTTTTTTCTTTAAGATTTTATTTACCTACTCGACGGACAGAGACTACACCTGACCGCTCTTTTGCCTTAGTTGGAAGTATAAAATCTTCTGGTTATTCCGCCTTTTTCTGGGAACCCTTGGACAGACGTTATGTATATGGTGAAAGGTTACAAGGGCAGGAGCCCTTTCCTGAGGAAACACCTGAATGTTCAGCCGAAGTAAAGAGCACCAGTAGCCGATGTCCAAAGAATGGAAAAGGAAAGTACTCGTCATTGGAGTGTTCAAGAGAAATTTCCTGAAAGGTAAGATCACAACTCTCATTCAGATATAAAGCGGACACATGCTAAACATCTTATTTAACCTCAGTAATCACTGAGGGATTCAGGCAGCTGTTACAACAGGTTCAAAAGAAAATCTGAAGAACACACCCAGGATAGGTCGGGAATAATGAAATGAGTGTGGAAGGAGGCAAAATTGATTGCTTGCCATGAGGGAAAGGAAAATCAGTTGAACCATTACCAGGCAGGATAGAATTTGCATGTCTATAGGCAAAGCTTTTTTTTTTTTCCATGGCTATCGAACATCTACAGTTTGGTGTTGCAAAATCACGTGGTTCTCTGCTGAAGCCCAAACAGAAGGGCATTGCCGTCATTTAAACTGGGAGAGCTGGATGCTCAACGGTCTTAGAGATTTGTGCTTTTGGGAAAATGTAGTGAGGGGCTCGCCCCGAGGAGAAATAGTTTGTGCTGCCTCTTCTGACTTAGCAGGCTCATGATGAAGCCTGTGCATCTGCATTTTTTAATAATTCTTTCAGGCACCCCGTTTGAGAACTAATATATTCATGTGAATTGGTTTTCCATCCTAACTAAACGAAAACCTAATGTGAGACGAATCCAGATACTCACCAAAGTTTTTTATTTAAAAAAATAAACAGGGCGCCTGGGTGGCTCAGTGGGTTAAGCCGCTGCCTTCGGCTCAGGTCATGATCTCAGGGTCCTGGGATCAAGTCCCGCATCGGGTTTCTCTGCTCAGCAGGGAGTCTGCTTCCCTCTCTCTCTCTGCCTGCCTCTCTGTCTACTGTGATCTCTCTCTGCCAAATAAATAAATAAAAAATCTTAAAAAAAAAATTCCTCTTGGTTTTGGGTATATTCCATGGCATTTGGGGGCAGAAGGTTTACTTTCTCAATTCTGTTCTTAACTCTGAGTGGTTTCATGCAGCCGTCCCTATCAGGAAGACGGCGCTTCAGGTGTGTGAATCCACAGGTAACCCCTGCATATCCCCTGCACGATCTCCTGGTCCCTCTCCCTCTGAGAATATCCTGTGCTGGGCGCCAGACTCCAGGCTCCAGCTCGGGTGACAGGGACTTTCGGACAGTTGAGCCTGCAGCGAAGGCAGAGATGGCCAGCAGGGGGCAGCGCAGGCTCAGGCTGCGGTGTCTGCGCCATCTCCCCTTTCCTCAGCCTGAGCGTTTCCCAGCTCGCCTGAGCGTGGGTGACTACTTCTCTGATCACAGGTGTGATAGAAAACACACAGTTCAGTTTAGTTCAGTATTCCTTGAACTTTGCATACTATGTAAATGACTTCAGGAAGTTCCTCAACGTCTCTGTGCCCAAGTGTCCTTGTTTGCAGAATAGGGATGTTTGGACGCATCTCCTAGGGTTAAATCAAGTAAATATGTGTAAAACACTTGAAGTGGTGGTTGGATATGTTAATACTACAAAAGTACGAGCTGTTATTACTGTCACTGTTACTGTCTATCAGGCACTGTGGACTCCTAAGTAAATGAGACTTTTTTAAGATTTAATTTATTTGAGAGAGACAGGATATGCGCACACACATGCACACAAGTAGGGAGAAGGACAGAGGGAAAAGAATATCAAGCAGACTCCCCACTGAACATGGAGCCCTGCACAGGGCTTGAACTCACGACCCTGAGATCATAACCTGAGCTGAAATCAAGAATCGGTCCCTTAACTGACTGAGCTACCCAAATGCCTCCTGGACTGTCTTTGAAAGCTCACAGCTCTAAAAGGCAGAGAGGGAAATACATGATATTGCAAAGGAAAAGCTGTGCGTGGGTGTACCTGGGGTATGGAGGGAGGCAGAAGCAACGGAAAAATGGCTTGCCACAAGAAGGAGTGCTTATAGGAATAAATAAGACAAAAGGGTTTGGGGCTTGGGGAACAAAGGCAGGGGGCAGCATTCCAAACAAAGCGGGGGAGGGGGGCAGTGAATAGAAAGTAGGCAGGTTTGGGGAGCTTCAAATTCCATTCCTTCCACGGAGACCAGCACAAGGAACAAAGGAGGAAGTCAGGGGAAGATAGGGGCAGGGACCAGATCATGAATCAGGCACCAGTCTTGAAAATCAGCCTTATCGACTTGCACTTACTGCTGTGGTTCTGGGTTCTCCAAGCAAGGGCATACAACCTCCACTGCGGGGTCGGAAAGACATATTAGCGCTTTAATGTGTGAATGTTATCTTTTTGGGAAATTTTTTCTCTGTATCTGGTTTATAATATAAGTAATATGCTAGTACAATGGTATAATTTTAAATAAATACATTTGGCTCTTAAATGACATGGGGGGCTGGAGTACCAAGCACCTACCCCACTGAAAATCTACGTATAACTTTAGACTTCACTAACACTTAACTACTAACAGCTTCCTATTGACTGGAAGCCTTAATGGTAACATAACAGTGCATTAACAAGTGTTTTGTATATTATGCATATTACATTCTGTATTCTTACAATAAAGTAAGCGAGAGAAAAGAAAATGTTATTAAGGGGCACCTGGGTGGCTCAGTCGTTAAGCGTCTGCCTTCTGCTCAGGTCATGATCCCGGGGTCCTGGGATCGAGCCCTACATCCGGCTATCTGCTCGGCAGGGAGCCTGCTTCTCCCTCTCCCACTCCCCCTGCTTGTGTTCCCTCTCTCCCTGTCTCTGTCAAATAAGTAAATAAAATCTTTAAAAAAAATTATTAAGAAAATCATAAGGAAGAGAAAAGACATTTACAGTGATGTACTGTATTTATTGAAAAACATCCGCATGTAAGTGGACCTGCACAGTTCAGACCCACGTTCAAGGGTCAGTGTCTTTGTATATTGGGGTACATGCTAGCTTTATGACTACAGGTCCTACAGAGCCACCAGAGATGTCTTTTAATCATGGAAGCAATAGTAATAATAGTAATAATATTCCAGAACGTCCTAGAAGGACAGCTAGCCCATGGTGAGGCCTTGGCACTGGAGATGACAAGGCGTGGACTTGAGTGATATGAAGGAGGTGTTTAGTTCTATGAACCAATGAGGAGCAGGTGATCTGTAAGTGGCCAGGTGGCCAAGAGCTTGGAGAACAGAATGTCAAACGCTCAATGAAAAACAAACACTCACAGAACATCAGGTACCCAATGACTACCAGATATTGGTGCAATAAATTTTTTTTTTGGTTCAATAAATTTTATTGTTACATTTTTTTATTACAGAGAATTCAGTAAATCCAAGATTGGAAACTTTTCAGTTGTATCTGGACTATAAGTGACCTTCACTAGATCATGGGAGGAGGATGATTCCTTCTTGCTAGAAAGGAGCCAGACTGCACTCTTGGGTGAGAAGATAGGAGGCAGGACTGTTGCAGGGAGGAGGGGGAGACAATTTTCCTAGAAGGAAGAGACTTAAGCATATGTATAGGCTCAAGAAAGAGGGGATTAATAATGGTATGAAAAATAGAAACAGGGGCGTCTGGGTGGCTCAGTGGGTTAAAGCCTCTGCTTTTGGCTCAGGTCATGATCCCAGGGTCCTGGGATCAAGCCCCGCATCGGGTTCTCCGCTCAGCGGGAAGCCTGCTTCCTTCTATCTCTCTCTGCCTGCCTCTCTGGCTACTTGTGATCTCTGTCAAATAAATAAATAAAATCTTTAAAAAAAAATAGAAACAGCTTCTCCAGTAGCCTCCCCAGGGCCTGGCAGTATTACTCCACTTCCCCTCACCAAAGAACCCCTTCTCCTGTTGTACTGCTTACTTAAAATTGCTAAAAACCATAACCTTTTTTTTTAAGTTTTCTTTTTATTTTATTGATTTTATCTTTTAAGACTTATTTATTTGAGAGAGAGCAAGAGAAATCACAGAAGGAGAGGAAGAGGGAGAAGCAGACTCACCATTGAGCAGGGACCCCGACGCAGGGCTCTATCCCAGGACCCTGAGATCATGACCTGTGCCGAAGGCAGATGCTCAACTGACTGAGTCACCCAGGCATCCCTTAAGTTTTATTTTTAAGTAATCTCTACAGCCAGGCTGGGGCTCGAACCTACAACCCTGAGATCAGGAGTCTCAGGCTCCACTGACAGAGCCAGGTAGGCGCCCCTAACAAGCATGACTCTTAGGCAAATGTGAAGTGTGTGTCAAAGACTTATTTAGCCCTTTTTATTTATTTAGCTTAATTTATTTATTTGGATTGTTTATTACTAATGACAGAACAGCAGTATGAGAAAACTGGTCCAGAGGCCTATGGGAGAGACCAAAGTATTTCCAGCTAGTGAAAGACAACACACCAAAAGAAGATGGTCAAGTGAGCTCCCACACTGGCTGCTGTCTTGCAGCAGATGAGCAATAGCCTCGGTTTGCCCAGAACAGTCCTGGTTTTAGCACTAAAAGTCCTTTATCCTGGGAAGTCCCTCCATCCCCAGGCAAATGGGAACAGTTTGTCACCCAAACTACAGGACCATAAGCTATAAACTTTAAAGTTATTCTTTCTACTAGACAAGAAATCCCTTCAATCTTTTGTTTCCAAAAAGCGTTTGCAGTCGACCAATCCAGAAGAGCATCGAAATTTATAGAAACTGAACCCCTATCAAGAGCCAGTGATAAGTCAAACAAGAGGACCCTACCCCTAGAGAATCAGTACTTTTGGGGTGGGCCTGCCTCACAATGTTTCTTAGAACATTGAAAACACACAGTTATCTCTTGTCTCATTTCCAAGTGTTGAATAATTTTTCTTAATACTCTACAAAATAAAACAAAAAATAGTTTCTATACATCATCCCCAAGCACCCATTTCTTTAGAAGAAAGAAAATTATCAAGGGCAGGCTGAGTCATCAGAGCCTGAGGGACACCCCTCCATGTAAGCTGTCCACATGCATAATTAAGAATGACCCCCCTACTGTAGCCACCATTTCAAAAAGCTGCAAAAGGTTTAGAGCTCAACCCCTCAACCCCCCACCCAAAAAACAAGGTTTAGAACCCAGGCAGGATAGAGATCAGGCTCCAGGACTAGGCCCACCCAGATAATCCAGGATAATTTCCCTATTTTAAGATTCTTAATCATATCTGCAAAGTTGATTTTGCTACATGAGGCGACATAGTCACAGTTGCCAGGGAGTAGGCCGTGGACATCTTGGAGGGGGGTGCTGTGGGTCAGAGATTCAGGAGTGCTTTGGCTGGGTGGTTCACGAGCCTCCTGTGAGGCCACAGCTAAGAGTTCGTTTGGGCTGCAGTTTTCTAGGCTTCAGTGGGGCTCGGGGATCTGCTCCAAAGGACAGCCACTCACGTGGTGGACACATTATTGCTGCTGCTGTTAGGGGCAGGGGCCTCAGTTCCTCGTCACTGGGGCTGTCCAAAGGACTGCTTGGGTATCAAGACATGGCAGCTGGCTTTTCTCAGAGCAAGAGATCCACAAGACTGAAGCGGAAGCTGCAGTGTTTTTTATTTTGACCTTTGCCTTGGGAGTCACATGCGATCACCACTTCAGTGGAATCATTGGTCACGCAGGTCAGCCCTTATTGCATGTGGAAGGACCATGTGAGGGCATGACCACTGGGAGGCAAAGGCAAGGATCATTGGGCTGTTGTGGAGGCTGACTATCCCTGATGGGTGTTATCTCTAGTTGTTTTTTTTTTTTTTAAGATTTTATTTATTTATTTGAGGTGGGGGAGCATAAGCAGGAGGAGCAGTAGGCAGAGGAAAAAGCATTTTCCCTGCCAACCTTGATCCCAGGACCCTGGTATCATGACCTGAACCGAAGGCAGATGCCCAACTGATGGAGCTACCCAGGTGCCCCATCACGAATCTTTTGATGTATGGTATCCTTAAAAATTTTCTCAGATTGTGGAAGCATTTTCAAAGCATTCTTTGTTTTTAGGAAAAGTCTATAAATGCTGTTAGGTCTGTGGAGCCAAATTGCCTGGGTTCAAAGCCTGATTCCACCACTTACTAGCTATGTGACCTTGAGAAAATAACATTGCTATGCCTCAATTTTCTTATTGGCAACATGAGAATACTAATACATCATAGCTGTGAGGATTTAATGAGTTAACATATTTAAAGTGTTTATAACGCTACCTAAGACAAAGAAAATGCGAAGTGAAAGTTTGCCATTGTTAACATTCCTCCTAGCATTATGTCATAGAACACAGTTTTGTCATAAAACAGTGTCATGGGGGCACCTGGGTGGCTCAGTGGGTTAAAGCCTCTGCCTTCAGCTCAGGTCATGATCTTGGGGTCCTGGGATCGAGCCCTGCAATTGGGCTCTCTGCTCAGCAAGGAGCCTGTTTCCCTCTCTCTCTCTGCCTGCCTCTGCCTACTTTGTGATCTCTCTCTCTGTCAAATAAATAAAATCTTAAAACAAAACAAAACAAAACAAAAAACAGTGTCATGACTTTCTGGGGAGGAATAAAAAAAGATATGTGGAAGTCCTAACCTCTGGCATCTCAGACTATGATGGTATTTGGAGATGGAGCCTTTATAGAGGTAATCAAGTTACATGATGTCATTACAGTGGGCCCCTAATCTAATGTGACCGGTGTCTTTATTTTAAAAAGGGACATTCAGTGGAAAAAATAGAGTCTCTTCAACAAATGGTGTTGGGAAAATTGTACAGCCACATGCAGAAAAATGAAATTGGACCATTTCCTTATACCACACACGAAAATAGACTCAAAATGGATGAAGGACCTCAGTGTGAGAAAGGAATCCATCAAAATCCTTGAGGAGAACGCAGGCAGCAACCTCTTCGACCTCAGCTGCATGAACTTCTTCCTGGGAACATCGCCAAAGGCAAAGGAAGCAAGGGCAAAAATGAACTATTGGGACTTCATCAAGATGCAAAATCTTGGGACGCCTGGGTGGCTCAGTTGGTTAAGTGGCTGCCTTCAGCTCAGGTCATGATCCCAGCGTCCTGGGATCGAGTCCCACATCGGGCTCCTTGCTCGGCAGGGAGCCTGCTTCTCCCTCTGCCTCTGCCTGCCACTCTGTCTGCCTGTGCTCACTCGCTCTCTCTCCCTCTGTCTCTGACAAATAAATAAATAAAATCTTAAAAAAAAAAGATGCAAAATCTTTTGCACAGCAAAGGAAACAACCAACAAAACCAAAAGACAACTGACAGAATGGGAGAAGATATGACTTATCAGATAAAGGGCTAGTATCCAAGATCTATAAAGAGCTTAGCAAACTCAACACCCAAAGAACAAATAATCCAATCAAGAAATGGGCAGAGGACATGAACAGACATTTTATGCAAAGAAGACATCCAGATGGCCAACAGACACACGAACGAGTGCTCCACATCACTCAGCATCAGGGAAATACAAATCAAAACCACAATGAGATACCACCTCACACCAGTCAGAATGGCTAAAATTAACAAGTCAGGAAATGACAGATGCCGGCGAGGATGTGGAGAAAGGGGAACCCTCCTACACTGTTGGTGGGAATGCAAGCTGGTGCAGGAACTCTGTAAAACAGCATGGAGATTCCTCAAAGTTGAAAATAGAGTTACCTTACGGCTCAGCAATTGCACTATTGGGTGTTTACCCTAAAGATACAAATGTAGTGATCTGAAGGGACACATGCACCTGAATGTTTATAGGAGCAATGTCCACAATAGCCAAACTATGGAAGGAACCTAGATGTCCATCAACAGATGAATGGATAAAGAAGAAGTGGTATATATATACAATGGAATACTATGCAGCCATCAAAAGAAATGAAATCTTGCCATTTGCAACAATGTGGATGGAACTAGAGGATATTATGCTGAGCGAAATAAGTCAATCAGAGAAAGACAACTATTATATGATCTCCCTGATATGAGGAAGTGGAGATGCAATGGGGGGGGTGCTTGGGGAGTAAAAAAAGAATAAATGAAACAAGATGGGATGGAGAGGGAGACAAACCTTAAGAGACTCTTAATGTCACAAAACAAACTGAGGGGGGGGCGGAGGTAGAGGGGTAGGGAGAGGGTGGTGGGGTTATGGACATTGGGGAAGGTATATGCTATGGTGAGTGCTGTGAAGTGTTTAAACCTGGCGATTCACAGACCTGTACCCCTGGGGCTAATAATACATTATATGTTTATTAAAAATTTTTAAAAAAATTTTTAAAAAGGGACATTTGGGGCACCTGGGTGGCTCAGTCATTGGCCATCTGCCTTCAGCTCAGGTCATGATTCCAGGGTCCTGGGATCGAGCCTTACATTGGTCTCTACTCAGTGGGGAGCCTGCTTCTCTCTCTCGTTCTCCCCCTGCTTGTGTTTCCTCTCTCGCTGTGTCTCTCTCTCTGTCAAATAAATAAAATCTTTGAAAAAAAGGGGGGGACATTTGAAGACAGACAAAGACATGCAAATAGGGGAGACAATGTGAAGAGACAGGGAGGGGACAGCCCTTGGCAAGCCCAAGAGAGGCCTGGAGCAGACTCTTCACTCACAGCCCTTGGAAGGAGCTGATCCTATGAACCCCTTGGTTCGTAGGATCTAGCTTCCAGAAATGTAAGACAATAAATTTCTGTTGTTTAAACCACCCACTTTGGGGCATTTTGTTATAGCAGCACTTGCAAAACTAATAACACTTTTCTGTGATGGAATATATACGTTTACAATTGTGATTATACTAATTATTATAATGTGTATTCCTTAAATAGGTGATGTTATCACAATTTATTTAGCTTTTCCCCCACTTGGGGCACTTAGGATGTTTCAGTGTTACAATATTATAGTTAGTGAGGAAATAATTTACTTTTTAGGATAAATTCTTAGGAGTGGGATTTCTGGGGTCAGGGAATATGGATACTTTTGTATCTTGATGTGCCTTTGTTTTCTTGAAGGGCCACTCTTGTGGTCCATGTCTGAAACATGGTCCTAGCAAATCAAAGTCCTGGGTAATTACCTTTTTCTGTTCTGGGTCTCTCTAGGGCTTCACGCACTTGGTAATGCCCTCTGCCCTCTAGGAGCATCATCGTTTCTATTATAGTGTTCAGTGAAAAAGTCTGCGAGGTGCTAGCAAACACTAGCAGTTCTCAGAATCTTAGGACATCACTAATAACAAAAACAGTTTCCTTCAGTGTTTTCATCTCACTAAATGTCCAGCGTGTTGCCTTCAAAGGTGACTCAGAGAGAACCTACTGGCCTGCCCAGGAACAGCACCTGCATCAGCTGATAAGTGTGGGCCCTGTTGGCTCTCTGCACACTGACGTCAACAGAATGCCCTGTCCTGTTCTTAGCACCACCTTGACCAGTAGCACCCAGCTTTGGGTGATTCCCAACTCAGGTTTCGCAATGTCCCTGGGAAGGCAGTTGAGTCCAAGAAGCAGCCTGGGGCCAGAGAGGGTGAAGTCAGAGCTTCAAGAGCTAGTTTCCAGTAAAATCTGGACACAGACAAAAGGGGTTGCTCCTCACCTTCTGACTTCTCCATTCAGCATCATGTCCTTCTTAGGGGGTTCATTTTACCCCCCTCTCCCCTTGTATCCGCTACCCCCCAAAAAATCTGCTCAGAGTGAACTTTTACACAGAGGAACAAGTGATCTGTGCCTAATAATATCACTTACCCTTCCCCCAAAATGAAAGCCCCACTGGAGCTGTTGTTTTTTGACTGCTGTAACAGTACCAGGCATGTAGTAAATGCTCAATAAACATTTGCTGACTAGAGGAATAAACTTCATCTTTTAAAGTCAATACTATTGGAGTGCCTGGGTGACTCAGTGGTTAAGTGATGGCCTTCAGCTCAGGTCATGTTCCCAGGGTTCTGGGATTGAGCCCTGCATCAGATTCCCTGCTGAGGGAGCCTGCTTCTCCCTCTCCTCTGACGCTCCCCCTGCTTTTCCATTCTCTCTCTCTGTCAAATAAAGAAATGAAAATGCTTTATAAATAAATAAATAAATAAATAAAATCATTATTATTTTGGATTATTAGAACTACTTACTATAGTAGAAATATTTGAAGTAGAGAAAAAATTAAAATCATCCATAAAAAAGTCACCCATAAATCTAGAATCCCTTATTCCAAATAATGTTAATGTTTAATATTTTTTCCAGTAACTTTGGACATCCAAATTTATGCACTTGCTATAGTGAAAGTGCTTTACAATAGTGTAAGGTGGGGGCACCTGGGTGGCTCAGTTATTAAGGGTCTGCCTTTGGCTCAGGTCATGATCCCAGGGTCCTGGTATAGAGCCCTACATCGGGCTCCTTGCTTGGCAGGAGGCCTGCTTCTCCTTCTCCCACTCCCCCTGCCTGTATTCCCTCTCTTGCTGCCTCTCTCTCTCTATCAAGTAAATAAATAAAATCTTTAAAAAAAAATAAAATAGTGTAAGGTGATATTAAGAAATAGTAGTTTATAATTTCCTAAACATGGTCCTTTGGGTAGTCCAGAGTATTCTCTCCTCCATCCACTTCTGTGCCCAGTGGCCATCTGCTTTTGTTTATATCCTTGACAAAGGGGATAGAATTATCTTAGGGTATGACAAAATTGACAAGACCTAATTAATTTTTAAAAGTAAGTCCATGTTCGTCAGTTCCTTTGGGCTGGGGCTGGGGGAGAGGGAAGCTGCGGGGAGGTAGAAAGTAATGGGCAATGTCACAAAATCAAATAAACAACCGTAACATGTTTGGTGTTGCAATTCCGAAAAGGCTGGAAATGATCACAGCCTGAAGACAGTGGTCCTGTGATACCGTGTGTGGTGAGGGCAGCTCTTCTTGCAAACCAGTCCCAGAGACCCTGCCCCTTGTGTCCTGGGCCTCTTCATTATACAGTCCTCTCAAAAGATCTCTCTCTTTGAGTTGATGGCTTGTTTCAAATCCAATATCTAATTTAAAGCTTTATGTTTTAAGTCGTCCCACAGCAGTGCTATTTTGAGAACAACAGAATCAGGAGAGAAGCGTTGGTATCATCTATAGGATCTCCCTTATTTGCCCAGTTTGCTCAGGGTCAACAACAGAGTGTTGACAGCCTAAGACTGGAGCCCAAATTCTGTTGTATCTTTCCATTTTGTCACACCAACCCTCCTAGTTGCTCCTTGTTCTGGGTTGAATAATGTTCCCTCTCCAGGATCACAGAACATGACTTTATTTGGAAATAGGGTTATTGCAGGTGTAATTAGTTGTGAAGTAGAGTGGGCCTCCAATCCAATATGACTCGTGTTCTTATTAAAAGGGGAATTTGAGGGGCGTCTGGGTGGCTCAGTGGGTGAAAGCCTCTGTCTTCAGCTCAGGTCATGATCTCAGGGTCCTGGGATCGAGCCCCGCATTGGGCTCTCTGCTCAGCAGGGAGCCTGCTTCCCCATCTCTCTCTCTACCTGCCTCTCTGCCTGCTTGTGATCTATGTCTGTCAAATAATAAATAAAATATTTTTTAAATGGGGGAATTTGGGACACAGACAGGTGCACAGGGAGATGAAGCAGAGGGTAAGAGGATGTACCTGTAAGTCAAGGAACGCCTGAGATTGCTAGTAAACCACTACGAGCTGGGGAGAGGCATGAAACAGATTCTCCCTCCCAGCCCCGAGAGGGAACCAACCCTGTGGACACCTTGATCTTGGACTTCTGGCCTCTGGAACTCTGGGACAATGCATTTCTGTTGTTTAAGCAACCCAGTTCTTGGTCACTTTGTACCACAGCCCTAGTAAACTAGTACACTCCCCCTAGTAGGAACTCAAGAAGTCATAGACTCTGGGGAGACTAATGCTCTCCAGAGGGCTTAGAGTCTCTGGTGATTCTGGCTTCCTTTTTCCTCTCTTTGGTGAGTGGTAGTACTAAGGCAGAGGTAAAGTTTTCCAAGCATATCAATAGTTTGGATTATTAAAGTCATGAATATGCAGGTTAAGGTAAAATATGAAAATGTGTAATAAAAAAAAACTTGATGCATCCAGTATACCATCAGATTATATCTATGCAAATTATACCTATATATTCAAGGGACCTTATGCAAATTGTATTTATCATTTGTATGCATATGTATATATACACATAGAGACTGTATTTATGCTTATGTACAAAGAGGATTAGGAATATAAAAGACATAGATAAACTCCTTCATCTAACCAATGTGCAGAGTGCACATTCCTCTCATTCTCACATGGAACATTCACCAAGAGAGGTTGATTTTAAGTTAATTATCTAAGTTTCTACTCTAGAAAACTAGAAATGAGGACACCTGGGTGGCTCAGTCGTTAAGTGTCTGCCTTTGGCTCAGGTCATGATCCCAGGGTCCTGGGATCGAGCCCCAAATTGGGAGCCCTGTTCAGCGGGAAGCCTGCTTCTCCCTCTCCCACTCCTCATGGTTATGTTCCCTCCCTGGCTGTCTCTCTTTGTCCAATAAATAAAATCTTTTAAAAATTAAAAAAAAAAAGAAAACTAGAAGTGGAAGGGCAAATCTGAAGTAAGTAGAAGAAAAGAAATAATAAAAATTTGAGCAGAACTCAATGAAATAGGGGTGCCCGAGTATCTCAGTCCATTAAGCATCTGCCTTCAGCTCAGGTCATCGTCCCAGAGTCCTGGCATTGAGCCCCACATCACGCTCCCTGCTCAGCAGAGTCTGGTTCTCTCTCTCCCTCTGGCCCTCTACGCACTTGGGCTCTCTCTCACTCTCTCTCAAATAACTAAATAAAATCTTTTTTTTAAGATTTTATTCATTTATTTGACACAGAGAGAGAAAGCACAAGCAGGGGGAGTAGCAGGCAGAGAGGGAAGGAGAAACAGGCTCCCCGCAGAGCAGGGGGAGCCTGATGTGGGACTCGAACCCAGGACCCTGGGATCATGACCTGAGCCAAAGGCAGTTGCTTAACCAACTGAGCCACCCAGGTGCCCCCTAAATAAAATCTTTTTTAAAAAAAGAAGCCAATGAAATATAAAACAGGAAATCCATAGAGAAAATCAACAAAACTGAAAGCTGGTTCTTTGAAAAGATTGAAATAACTCTAGCCAGGATAATTAAGAAAAAAAGAGTGATGACACAAACTACTAATATCAGGAATTAAAGAGGGGATATCATTGCAGATCCCATGGATTTTAAAAAGATAGTAAAGGAATACTATGAGCAACTCTCTGTTCACAAATTTGATAACCTACATGAAATGGACCAATTCCTTGAAAGGCACAATCTTCCAAGACTCACAATACAAGATAGATGATCTGGATGGGCCTATATCTCCTAAAGAAGCTGACTCAACAATATATAGCCTTCCAAAACAGAAAGTGCCAAGCGCACATGGGTTCACTGGTGAATTCTACCAAATATTTAAAGAGGAAAAGCATATCCATTCTCTCCAATCTCTTTCAGAAGATAGAACCAGAGAATATACTTCCTAACTCATTCTGTGAGTCCAGCATTGCCTTAATACCAAAACCTGACAAACTACAGACCAATATTTCTCATGAACCCAGATGTAAAAATTCTCAACAAAATATTAGCAAATTAAATCTGACAATGTATACAAAGAATTATACAACATGACCCAATGATATTTATTTCAGATATGCAAGACTGGTTCAACATTTGAAAATTAATTAATGTAATCTATCACATCAACAGATTAATGAAGAAAAGCCACATGATCATATCTGTAGATGCAGAAAAACCATTTGATAAACTCCAGCAGCCATTCATGATAAAAATTCTTGGTAAACGTGGAATAGAGCGGAGCTTTCTCAACTTCATACAGGTCAACAACATACAGGTCATATTATACTTAATGGTGAGAAACTCAAAGCTTTCCCACAAGAGTAGGAAGAAGGCAAGGATGTTCCTTCTCATCACTGCTTTTTAATGTCATACTTGGAATTCTAGCTAATGCAATAAGACAAGGAAAGGAAATAAAAGGTATACAGATTTGGAAGAAAGAAAGAAAACTGTCTTTGTTAACAAATGACATGATCATTTACATAGAAAATTTTTAAAAAACCCCAAACCTCTGGAACAAATAAGCAATTATGGCAAGGCTTCAGGATGCAAGGTTAAGATATAGTGATCAGCCACTTTCCTATATATGCCAGCAATGAACAAGTGACATTTGAAATTAAAAAACATAATACCATTTACATTAGTACTGAAAAAAATGAAACAGCCACAAATCTAAGAAACTAGGTACAAGATAAATATATAAGGAAAACTACAAAACTCAGATGAAAAATATCAAAGAACTAAATAAATGGAGAGATATTTCATGATTTTGGATAGGAAGAGTCAATAGTGTTAAATTGTCATTTCTTCCCCCAAGTTCATCTGTAAATTCAGTATGACCCCCCCCCAAAATCTCAGTAAGTTATTTTGTGACTATTGACAAACATATCCTAAAGTTTATTTGGAAAGGAAATGACCTAGAATAGCCAACACAATATTGGAAGAGGACAAAGTTAGAGGAATTGATACTACCCCACTTCAAGGCAGAGATTGTCAGACTGGATTTTTTTTTAAGATTCAGTTTGAGGTGCCTGAGGGGCACAGTCAGTTGAGTGTCTGACTCTTGGTTTCATCTCAGGTGGTGATCTCAGGGTCCTGGGATGGAGTCCTGCATTGGGCTCCATGCTCAGTACAGAGTCTGCTTGAGATTCTCTCTCTCCCTCTCCCTCTGCCCCTACCTCCCACACTCACTCACTTTCTTAAATAAATAAATATTTTAAAAAGATTTAATTATATGCTAACTACAAGGACATATTTAATTTTAAAAAAATTTATTTGTCAGGGAGAGAGGGAGAGGGAGAAAAAGCTCAGGCAGGGGGAGCAGCAAGCAGAGGGAGAAGCAGGCTCCCCATTGAGCAAGGAGCCTGATGTGGGACTCGATCCCAAGACCCTGGGATCATGACCTGAACTGAAGGCAGATGCCCAACTGACTGAGCCTCCCAGGCATCCCAAGAGACTACTTTAGATTCAAAAGCACAAATGGGCTGAAGGTAAAAGGATGGGGAAAAATACACATGCAAAGAGTACCCATACATGAACTGAAGTGGCTATACTAATATCAGACAAAATAGATTTTAAGACAAAAATATTATTAAACACAAAAAGAAATTTCATAATCATAAAAGGGTATAGTAGGTATGACACTTCTAAGCACATACTCACCCAACAGAACCCTGCAATATAAGAAGCAGAACTGACAGAATCAAAAGAGGAAAGGGATACCAGTAGTAGATATAAGGATGAGAGGAGAGATGACCTTAGGTATCTGGTTTGTATAACTTGATGAATGGCAGGGTAGCCATAATCCAAGATGGCGCACAGTGACTTCTGCCTCCTGACATCAATGTCCTTCCTTCCTTTTTAAAAAAATTTTATTTATTTATTTGACAGAGAGACAGCGAGAGAGGGAACACGAGCAGGGGAGTAGGAGAAAAAGAAGCAGGCTCCCACTGAGCAGGGAGCCTGATGTGGGGCTCGATCCCATAACCCTGGGATCATGACCTGAGCCAAAGGCAGATACTTAACCACTGACCCACCTAGGTGCCCCTCAATGTCCTTCCTTATTTTTTTAGACATTTTTATTGGCATATAATATATTATTTGCCCCAGGGGTACAGGTCTGTGAATCGTCAGGCTTATACATTTCACAGCACTCACGATAGCACATACCCTCCCCAATGTCCATAACCCAACCACCGTCTCCATACCCCGCCTCCCCCCAGCAACCCTCGGTTTGTTTTGTGAAATTAAGAGTCTCTTATGGTTTGTCACCCTCCTGATCCCATCTTGTTTCATTTTTTCTTTCCCTACCCCCCAAATTCCCCACTCTGCCTCTCAAATTCCTCATATCAGGGAGATCATATAATTGTCTTTCTCCGATTGAATGTCCTTTCTTATTGAATAGTGCTAATCTTATGTATCCAGTAGGATACCATAGAAATGACAAAGGGTGGCTTCTGAGGCTAGATCATCCCTGCTCGGCAGGGAGCTGGTTACAGGGCTCCATCCCAGGACCCCGAGATCATGACTTGAGCCCAAGGCAGATGCTTAGCTGACTGAGCCACCCAGGCACCCTGTCATTTTTATTAGTTAGGATGCATATTTTGGTCTCATTTATTTGGTACTTGTAAATTACATTTGTTTTATGAGTTTTTAAAAATTGAGATGTGTGAATGTGCTCTTTAACCCCTTCTTGGAAATAAGCATCCACCTCTTGATTAAATTGAATTAAGTGTCCTTGTGTGTGAAACTAGCACTGTATAAAACCAGTTAAATAGGGGCACCTGGGTGGCTCAGTGGGTTGGGCCTCTGCCTTCAGCTTGGGTCGTGATCTCGGGGTCCTGGGATTGAGCCCCGCATCGGGCTCTCTGCTTGGCGGGGAGCCTGCTTGCCCCTCTTTCTGCCTACCTCTCTGCCTACTTGTGATCTCTCGCTCTCCGTCAAATAAATAGAATAAAAAAAATCTTAAAACCGGTAAAATAAATATGGCCCCTATCCTCAGAAATGCACAAACGTGAAAAGAACTAGAGATATTTACACTTTTCCAGAGTCCACACTTTGGCACAAGCACAAGCCAAGAATACATTGATCAAATATTCACAAGACACATAAGCATTGCAGTTAATAATTTTCATGTTAGGGCTCACTGACATCTAAGTAGGAACTTAATGGTAGTTAAAAAAATCAATAGAGAAGTAAAAATCTATAACTTTTGTGAGCAAATTTATCGGTCACTTTGATAGATTGGTCATATACAAAATCTCTTGAGAAAATACTGATGTATGTTCATGGGTATGCTTGTAACTCTTAGTTTATTTTTTAAGAAAGGAGACAGGGTTCCTGAGAGAGTTGGCATTCATTCACATGCCTTGTAGCTGTGGATTGTTGTTCTGAAGTCAGGCAATATTCCATGACCATCTCTGCACTCCCCGTGCCCCAGTGTGCAGGAAACTTAGCAGGATCAATCTCTGGTCATTCTCTTTCTGTTCTTTTCTCGCTGTCTGCGTTTCTCGGTAGCCCCTCGTTTTTCCCCCGCTCTGATTTGCTGGGACTTTCCTCTGCCTCTCAAGTCACATGATCCTCCTTCGGCTGGCCAAGGGTGGGGGAATGGATCCATTCTGTGGCACATGCAATAAGGTGCAACACTGAAGTCACTGAGCCAGACATTTCTCAATATTTGCTCTGGCAGATGTAGGGAACCAGAGCTGCTCCCGTGTTCTAGGGGACTGAAATCAGTTTGTAAAGAGACGGGAAGAAATCTGCCTGGCTTCAGGTCTTGAAGGTAGGAGGTTTGCCAGACAGTGCATCCAGACTTCCTTTGCTCGTCTGGTTGGCAAATGGACTCCTTCTTCAAGTTGCAGCACAAGGGTCAACAAAGCCTTCTCTGCTCCTCTGGGCACATCGTGAATCTTCTGCAGGCTTCCATGGTGGTGATTATCTGTCTAGGAGCCTCTTTATCTATCCCCAGTGCCTATCACAGAGCTTGTCACGTCAAGGGGACTCAGCAAATGTTAACAGAACAAAAGCCAACCAGAGAGGGTGGGCTTTGCCTTCCTTTCGTCATTTGATAATTGGCCAGCAAACCGAATGGCCTAATTAACCAGGGGCTCAGGAGGTCACTTTAGTTATAAAAGTTAATTATTTTTATTGCTTTATTGATTTTTTAACTGTCACTTAAGTACCATGAACACAGGGTGGGATGTTTTAGTGGCTACGAGGCAGTATAGCCTGGTGGGTAAGAATGCTACCGTGGCCTAAGTTTTGACTCTGCTGTTCAGTCCCTGTGTGACTTTTGGCAACTTCCTTAACCTTTCTGTGCCTGGGTTTTATGCTGTGTAATAGTACCTGTCTCCTGTTGTAAGAATTGGAGGAGTTAACTTTTTTTTTTAAAGATTTTATTTATTTATTTGACACAGAGAGAGACAGCGAGAGAGAGGGAACACAAGCAGGGGGAGTGGGAGGGGGAGAAGCAGGCCTCCCGCCGAGCAGGCGGCTCAATGTGGGGCTCTATCCCAGTTCACTGGGATCATGACCTGAGCCAAAGGCAAGCACACTTAACAACTGAGCCACCCAGGCACCCCAGGAGTTAACATTTGTAAACAATTTAGAACTTGCAAAAGTGCCAAGAATAGAGAGGTGCTTGATCAATGTTCGTTAATGAATAAAATTTGTATTTTAAAATTTTCAGTTTATTGTTAAGGAAGACATTTAGATAATCTCTTTTTGTCTTTCAGTTGCTTCATTTTATGTTCTGGGTAGCCTAGGTATTGAAAAGTATTACTGTCTGGGTTTCTGCTTATTAATGATAACTTCCCTTTCCTATAGAATATCCAATAAAGTCAGAAGAGTTAATACAAGTAAAGACCCTGGAATGGTGCCTGACACAGTGCTCAGTAAATATTAGCTGGTATTATATTATTATTCATTTGTTCATTTAACAAATATTTCTTGAGCACTCTATGCTAGATACCAGGAATATGTTGAGTGAGAAACAGACAAAAATCCTGCTATTATGGAATCATCATTCTAATGAAGCAAATAGACAATAAATAGAACCTGTAAAGTACATACCATGTTTTATAGATTTTAAGATACACAATTTTTAATGTGTTAATATCTCAGAAATTGAGTACATCTTACAACTGATAGCATTTTGCAATTGTAGTTGCTGGCATTTTTCTCTCTCGTATATAAAATGATGATACGCATTTCAACCGATGGAATCTCAGATCTGATGTAATGTGAAAACATGTTAGATATAATCAGTGATAAGGAAAAAAATAAGTCAGGGAGGATGACAGAGAACTTGGGAAGGTTTGCAACTAACATATGGTATAAGTTTGCAATTTAAATATACCCCTGTATCTTAACATTCACATATTTTAGAACTCAAAGGCCAGATTATTTAATAAAATCATCATTTAAAATATTTCTAGTGGGGGATGCCTGGGTGGCTCAGTTGGTTAAGCGGCTGCCTTCGGCTCGGGTCATGATCCTGGCGTCCTGGGATTGGGTCCCACATCGGGCTCCTTGCTCGGCAGGGAGCCTGCTTCTCCCTCTGCCTCTGCCTGCCACTCTGTCTGCCTGTGCTCACTCGCTCTCTCTCCCTCTCTCTCTGACAAATAAATAAATTTAAAAAAATTTAAAAAAATAAAATATTTCTAGTGGTAGGTACAACGTGGTATCCTGGGTGGGCTCCTTGAACAGAAATAAGACATTAGTGGAGAAAGTAGTGAAGTAAACGAATGGAATCCATAGTCTAGGTATATTAATGTTAGTAGAAACAGGGTGAAGGGTAAATGGAAAATCTCTGTACTATTTTTATACTTTTCTGTATATCTAATATTATCCCCAAAGGAAAAGTTTAATCAGAATAATGTTACTAATTACTTAAACCCACTCTGCTTACCAGGAATAATTGAATTGTTTGGACACAGTTTCTCTGTAAGGTATTTTGCCCAGTATCCAAGCTCATGCTTGCAAACAGTCTTGGAATATAAGAGCAAAGGGTGCAAAGGACAAGAGCATCCAGAACTAGAAACAATAATAGCTAACAATTATTGAACATTTACAACATGTCCAGCTTTGTTTAAAGTGCTTCATGTATGTTAATTTCCCAGATATCACCACCACCACCCTATGACATTGGTATTATTATTATTATTATTATTATTATTCTCGTATTTACTGGTGAGGAAACTGAGGCACAGGACAGAGTAATTTTCCCAATTTAAATAGTTGGGAAGGGGTGGAACTGTGATCCAAATCTATCTGGGTCTTCCAAATGGAAAATCTATCCATGGTCTTCAAGTGGAGATGAGTTTGGGTCATTCAAGGACCCAAAAGTCCAATGTGGTCAAGGGTGAAGAATGAGGGGGGTGTGGTAGGACGTGATGTCCAGGCAGTTGGTAGGGGCCAGGTCATGTGGGGACTTACGAAAAGTTTGGATTTTCTTCCAAGTACGATGAGAAGCCATCCAAAGGTTTGGAGGAGGAGTGTAAAGTCGGAGATCTCTCCAGCTGTGGGATGCGGAGAATAGGCTCCAGGGGCTAGCAATTCTGCGGAGGCTTGTGAGTTACAGTGTGATGACAGTGAGGACGAGGATTTTGTGTCCTCCAACTCAATTCTGTTTCATGCTGCCTGCAGACATATTCCAATCAGGAGTCTCTTCGTGGTAAAACCTTTCCAAGCCCATGTCCTCTTGATACTGGATAGGGTTTTGTTTTTGTTTATTTTCTAGTAAGACTAAATATATTCAATACCCTAGTAAAGGTTTTTTTTTTTTTAAGATTTTATTTATTTATTTGACAGAAGAGACCACAAGTAGGCAGAGAGGCAGGCAGAGAGAGGAGGAAGCAGGACCCCGGGACCATGACCTGAGCCGAAGGCAGAGGCTCCAACCCACCCAGGTGCCCCCCTAGTAAAGGTTTTGATTATAAAATATCCATCCATATAACAAGTATACAACAGATTTATAGATTTCTAATATATTAATACAAAGTGCATGACTCCGTCTACCGGCAAAGAAGTGGAAGGAGAAAGGGAAGACTGTGGTCGAGGTCTAGTAATACATATGGAAGTTGAGATGATCCATATTATGGTATATTCTACCATTCTATTTGTACATTGGAGCCACAATGTACAAAAAAAAGGTTTTGTTCACAAAAGACACTTCCACTTTCTGAAAGAATCTACAAACCACTCTCCAGGTGATACCAGTTTCTGCAAAATTGCTATGAGACCAAGATTCAGTGGCACTCCTCTCAGCCCAGGTATTTTTGGTTTGGTTGGTTGGTTTGTTTGGAGGTAACCTATTATTCTTCCTTCTTAAAAAATTGAGTTACAATTTATTAACAGTAAATTGTACTCTTTTTTGATGTAGAGTTCTGCAGTCTTTGTCAAATTCCTACAGTCACATAGCCAGCACCACAATCAAGATATAGAACAGATCCTTCATCCTCCACAGTTCCCATGTGCAGCCATTCTGTACCCCATTCCCAGCCTCTGGGAAACCCCTGACCTGCTTTCTATCCCTGTAATTCTACCTTTTGCAGAATATCCTATAAATGAAATCATACTGTCCATAGCCTTATGAGTCTGACTTCCTTCACTGAGCCTAATGCATTTGAGATTGACTCATGCTGATGTATGTATTGGTAGTAAATTCCTCCTCCTTCTTCTTCCTGAGTAGCCTTCCCTTATGTGCTTATGTGAACGGACCACAATTTGTTTATTCATTCGCGAACTGAAGGACGTTTAGGCTGCCGCCAGTTTTTGACAATTATGAATAAAGCCGCTATAAACATTCACATACGGTTTTTGTGTGAACATAAGTTTTTATTTCTTTTCCCAGGCACAGGATGTCTTTTATTAGGGTTTTATGTTATGTATATATGTAATTTAAAAAAATAGATTTTATTTATTCATTTGACAGACAGAGATCACAAGCAGGCAGAGAGAGAGAGAGAGAGAGAGGAAGGGAAGCAGGCTCCCCGCTGAGCAGAGAGCCCAACTCGGGGCTTGATCCCAGGACCCTGAGATCATGATTGGAGCCGAAGGCAGAGGCTTAACCCACTGAGCCACCCAGGCGCCCTACATGTGTGTAATTTTATAAGAAAATTGCTTTCCAACTCAGAGGACTCATTTCGAAAGAGAACACCAGACAACGTTGTTATCTTTATGGTTGTCTCAAGAAGTGGCCACTAGTATCACAAAAATAAACAAATTGAGCATAATGAGTCCTTAAATATTATCTTGAAGGGGCATTAGAGTGCCTTTCTTTTCCCTCATTTGTGATTTTTCTCTGCCATTCACTCAGAGGCACCATTTCCCAGGAGAGACTAGCACTGTTAGAGCAAAGAAAGAACCTGGGGTCAGCTTTTGACTTCCAAAAAGGGTTCTTGAACACCACATAGTGTATGATTCCTTTTATAGAAAATATCCAAAATAGGCATAACAAGTAGATTACTGGTTGCCGGGCAGAGGCAGCCGGAGCTGGGGTGAGGTGGGGAGTGGTGAGAAGTGGACAGGGACTGCTACTAGTATGGGGTTTCTTTTTGGAGTGATGGCAATATTCTGGAATTAAATATAGGTGATGATTGTGAAACCTAGTGAATATACTAAAAACCAGTGAATTGTATACTTGGTTGACTTTTGTGGTATATGAATTATGTTTCAATTTTAGAAAACAAGTAATGTATTATTATAAAAGAATTAGTGATCATGATCTAGAGAAAGGCTGAGGGATTGGAGCATGGTTTAAACTCTGGATTATTCTAGGGGCGCCTAGGTGGCTCAATTGTTGGGCGTCTGCCTTCGGCTCAGGTCATGATCCCAGGTCCTGGGATTGGCCCTGCATCGGGCTCCCTGCTTGGTGGATGGCGTGCTTCTCCCTCTCCCACTCCCCCTGCTTGTGTTCCCTTCTCCTGCTGTGTCTCTCTCTCTGTCAAATAAATAAAATATTTTTAAAAAAATAAACTCTAGATTATTCTGAACATCAGAATGTGAAGAACACACATTATTTCCTAGAAATCTGGGCTTATTAATTTAGGGGCTTTCTCTGTAAGTACAAATGACGCTCTTCCTAAGAATGCTAAGAATTGGAGTCGGATTGAGGTTCTAGCCATCCACAAATGAAAAAACACCAAGTTCTCATAAAAGAAAAATGACTGAGTTAGTGGAGCCTGGTTTAATAGTTATGCAGAGAAGAAAACAAAATGGGATGGTGTTATTTGCTATACTCTATTAAAAAAAAAAAGGCTAGCAGGCATTTCAATCAGCAAACAGATGATAGTTTACTTTCTTTTTAACTTTTAGAGCCCTTAACATTAATAATCGTTCAACTGGTCTTCCCTTCTAACCATAAGAGAAACATCAGACAGACCCAAATTGAGGAATATTCTATATGCCAAGGTCGTGAAAGATAAGGAAAATCTGAGAAGCTATCTCAGATTAGATTAGATTAGATTCAGGGGTCATGACCACTAAATGTAACATGGGCTTCTGGATGGGATCCTGGAACAGAAAAAAGGATATTAGTGGAAAAACTTGTGAACTCCAAGTGAAATATGGAGTTTAGTTAATATTAATGGACCAATGTTTATTTATTATTCGTGACTACGAATGTATTGTGGTAACATAGCATGTTAAAAATAGGGGAAACTGGGACGCCTGGGTGGTCATTGGTTAAGCGGCTGCCTTTGGCTCAGGTCATGATCCCAGCATCCTGGGATCGAGTCCCACATCCTGCTCCTTGCTCGGCGGGGAGCCTGCTTCTCCCTCTGCCTCTGCTGCCACTCTGCCTGCCTGTGCTCGTTCACTCTCTCTCTCTCTCTGGCAAATAAATAAATAAAATCTTTTAAAAAATAGGGGAAACTGGGTGAATGGTATGGGGAAATCTCTGTATTATCTTCACAGCTTTTTTTGTCCCTCTAAAACTATTCTAAAATAAAAAGTTTAATGAAAATGTCAAAAGCTCCCTCCAGGTTCACCTCTCTTCTGATAGCCTTCTTTCTGTCTAGCTTACAGGTTTGGGAAGGGGGAGGTTTAGTAAATATTCACGAGATAATGAATGTGGGAACAACCCCCGAAGCTCCCTCTATAAACTTAAGGCAGCATATCAATGATCCGAGTCCAACATAGCTGCCTCATGCCTCATACATTCTTCACTCCACCTTCCATAATGATATAAAGACTGTTTTTTCCTCATTTACTACTCCTTTTACCAGGTACTCTGGTTTGTGTCCTATTCATTGCCAGCTGGCAAGCAAGTATTGAGCATGGCTCATAGAAAGTGCCATGCCAGACTTGAAGGAGGGTGTGGAAAAACAGAAGGAATGCTCCCCGTCTTGGATTTCTTCAGGGACCCAACAGTCCACTAGGAGAATTAAAACACATGCCTTCTTGGTGATCATGGATAATGGCTCACGTGGAAAGATACAAAGGAGCAAATAAGGCAATAAGCAGTAAGAGGCAGGTGAATAGTCAGTGCTTGATCCACATAATTAATTCATTACTTTCTTAAAATTGTCTCCACTTGGGCCTCCCTTAATTTTCTATTTTTTCCCTATTTTTATTTTTTTTTTCTATTTAGGGAAGAAAGGACTACAGTTCTCAACTCACTTTGTCCATTATTTATTTGTTTGTTTACTTACTTAGTTATCCATTCATCATTCATTTAGAGCATGAGCAGCTCTCTCAGGGGCAGAGGAAGAAAGAGAATCCCAAGCAGGCTCCTTGCTGAGCCCAGAACACTATGCAGGGCTCGATCCCAGGACCATGAGATCGTGACTTGAGCCCCAACCAGGAGTCGGCTGCTGAGCTGACTTCAACTCACTTTGTCCTTAAAGAAGGGCAGACTTGTGTGGTCATAAGTGGGGCCACATGGCACCTGGGATTCTAGATCACCACTTGCTACCATGTGACCCCATTTTTATCTACAAGGTGGGGATGAAATACACTCTACTCCCAGGATTGATGTGAGAATGATGGTTTGATTGAGGTAGAGTATGTCAGACGGTCCTTGGTAGGGATCAGGTGCCAGTCAGCATGAGTTATTATTGCCACTGCATGGGTAGAGAAAGGAAGGATGTGGGAAACAGGGGTGTGAAAATGAAGGACCCAGGATTTTAGATGATCCTGGCAAAACAAGTTTACAAAACTTTTTGTAGTCTTAGGAAAATGTTCACAGTATCATGTAAAATGAGACTTACAGAATGCAAGACTCTATTATATAAAGCCTATTGGATGCACACCTAGGAAAAAAAGTCAGAAGATTTCAAAATGTTAATTGTGGATAAAATGGATAACAGTTATCTCTGGGTGGTGGAACTATTTAAAAAATACTTTTCTATCAGAAAGTGGAAAGATTGACAGGAGAAAGGTGGTTGCCGAGGGCTGGGTAGAGGGCGTGGGAGAATTAATGTTTAACAGTCATGGAGTTTCAGTTTTGCAGGGATGAAAAGGTTCTAGACTTCTCTTGCACAACGGTGTGAATGTAGTTAATACCACTAAGCTGTACACTTGAAAATAATTAAGGTGGTAAATTTAACGTTGTTTTGTTTTTTTTACCACAATTGAAAAAATTTTTTTCTATGGTAAACACAGTAGTTTTGGGGTTTTTAAAAAAGATTTTATTTATTTGTCAGAGAGAGAGAGAGAGAGAAAGCACTAGCAGGGGGGCACAGCAGGCAGAGGGAGAAGCAGGCTCCCCGATGAGCAAGGAGCCCAAATTAGGACTCCTTCCTGGGACCCTGGGATCATGACCTGAGCCGAAGTCAGACACTTACCAACTGAGCCACCCAGGCATCCCACAAACACAATAGTTCTATGCTTATGAAAAAAAAAAAAGAAAAAAAATGAATAAAAGTTGTTAAGTTTTGTTTTTTTTTTAAATACTTTATTTATTTATTTGACAGATGGAGATCACAAGTAGACAGAGAAGCAGGCAGAGAGAGAGGAGGAAGCAGGCTCCCGGCTGAGCAGAGAGCCCGATGCAGTGCTCGATCCCAGGACCCTGAGTCGAAGGCAGAGGCTTAACCCACTGAGCCACCCAGGCGCCCCAAAAGTTGTTAAGTTTTTTTTTTAAGATTTTATTTATTTATTTGACAGCCAGAGATCACAAGTAGGCAGAGAGGTAGGCTGAGAGAGAGGAAGAGAAGCAGGCTTCCCGCTGAGCGGAGAGCCCGATGCGGGGCTTGATCCAAGGACCCTGGAATCATGACCTGAGCTGAAGGCAGAGGCTTTAACCCACTGAGCCACCCAGGCGCCCCAAAAGTTGTTAAGTTTTAAATGAAAGTCATAACTATGGCTGATTGGTGTAGCTTTTTGTAAATATGTCTACAGGTTATTGGAACCTGTCTGCCCAGGAGCAGAGCAGTAAGGCTTCCTAAGTAGACATGGGTCCTCTGATTTGTTTTCACCCTCAGGATTCTACTGAGAAAACATGAGCTACAGAAGAGGGAAATTACCAAAACTTGTTTGCTTTGGCTGTTTTTCTTTCTGATCTAGGTTCAGTTGTCAGCTACTGAATCTGAGGGCGTGTCCATGTGGATGACCTGATAGAGCCACCCTTGCCCCCTTCACACCCCCGTAACCCTGCAGATTCTGCGTCAGCTGCACTATTTGCAGGACCACCCACCAAAATCCTATGCTGCTGGCTGTTCTTTGACCTGTAGACCTGATTCTGAGCCAGCTGGGTTGAGACAGAGGAGAGCGGGCAGGTGATCTCAGAGCAGCTGTGCTGTTACCCTGCAGTCACTTCCTAGGTCCAGTTCTCACCTAAGAAAAAAACGAGTCACCCTCTGAGACAGGTCGTGGACGTGAGCAGGTAACTCACAAAACACCAAGAACTAAAAAAATAGATGAAAAGTGACCACCCTCATCAAAATAAAAAGGGACAGAAATAACAGCAACACCTTAAAGCCATTTTCTTTATCCACCTGGCAATCCATTTGGCAAATATTTCTTTAGAAAACAGCTCCCAGGATTTTCAAACAATTACCAATAGGGAGGTAATTGGCCCTTCTGAAAGCAAGCTGGCAGTGCACATCAGGAACTGTAAAAATGTTTGTTCTAGAATAGAACATCCCATAAAAGGTTCAGAAAGATACGGGAATTGAGTACAAAATGAAAGTGACAATTTCAAATTAACAAGGAGACAGAATTCCATTTCTGGCAATATTAAGGTCAGAATGACCTAGAGAATCTTCAGTTACAAAAATATCTAGGACTTGTGGAATCACTATGTTGTACACCTGAAACTAATGTAACCTTGTGTGACAACTGTACTTGAACTTAAAAACAAATCTAGGAGCCCCTGGATGGCACAGTCGGTTGAGCATGGGACTCTTGGTTTTGGCTTGGGTCTGGTCTTAGGGTGGTGGGATCGAGCCCCATGTCAGGTTCCATGCTGAGCACATGAAACTTAGGTTTCTCTCTCCCTCTCCCTCTACCCCTTCCCCTACTCTCTAAAATAAATAAATAAATCTTAAAACAAAAACAAATGTAGAATCCTATTTACATCACCCATCAGAAAATCAATCAAGAATGTCTTTGAGGGGTGCCTGGGTGGCTCAGTAGGTTAAAGCTTCTGCCTTTGGCTCAGGTCATGATCCCAGAGTCCTGGGATTGAGCCCCGAATCTGCTCAGCAGGGAGCCTGCTTCCTCCTCTCTCTCTCTGTCTTCTTCTTTGCCTACTTGTGATCTGTCTGTCAAATAAATAAAGTCTTTAAAAAAAAAAAAAGAATGTCTTTGAATGACACATTAGGCCAGATAGACTGAACATACATATATAAAACATCCCCTCTAAACAACAGAATATACATTCTTTTCCAGTGCACATAGAACATTCTTCAGAATAGATCACATGTCAGACCACAAAATGAGTCTCAATAAATTTAAGGAGATTGAAACCATAGCAAGCAGCTTTCATGGTATGACACTAGAAATCAATTACTATAATAAAACTGGAAAAAAACAAATATTTGGAAGATAAATGACATGGTCCTAAACAACAAGTGGGTCAACAAAGAAATCAAAGACAAAAAGAAAAAATACCTGGAGACAAATGAAATTGAAAACACAGTGGTCCAAAATCTTTGGGATGCAGTGAAAGCAGTTCTAGGAGGGAACTCCTATATATATATTATAGTGATATAGGCCTACCTCAGGAATCAAGAAAATTTTCAAATAATCTAACCTCATACCTAAAGAAACTAGAAAAAGAAGAAAAAGATTAGTAGAAGGAAGGAAATAGTAAAGATCAGAGTAGAACTAAATGAGAAATAGAAATAGAAAAGATGAATGAAACCAAGAGCTGATTCTTCGAAACGATAAACAAAATTGATAAACCTTTAGCCAGACCCATCAAAGAAAAAAAAAAAAAAGAGGACTCAAATAAATAAAATCATAGGTAAAAGAGGAGAATAGTGCTCTCTTTGGCAGCACTTATACTAAAACTGGAATGATACAGAGAAGATTAGCATGGGTCCTGTGCAAGGATGACATGGAAATTCATGAAGTGTTCCATATTTTTCTGTGAATTGTGTAAGACTCCTGAATCACAGACCTGTACTCCTGAAACAAATAATACATTATATGTTAATAAAAAGATAAAAGTGAATTTTAAAAAAAGAAAGAGGAGAACAGTTGACACCACAGAAATGCAAAGGATTATACGAGACTACTATGAAAAACCATATGCCAACAGATTGGATTGTAAGTTACCTAGAAGAATAAAAAAATACTGGGGCACCTGGGTGGCTCAGTGGGTTAAAGCTTCTGCTTTCGGCTCAACTCGTGATCCCAGGGTCCTGGGATCGAGCCCCACATCGGGATCTCTGCTCCACGGAGAGCGTGCTTCCGCCTCTCTCTCCCTGCCTGCCTCTCTTGCCTACTTGTAATCTCTGTCTGTCAAATAAATAAATAAAATCTTTTAAAAAAAGAATAAAAAATACCAAGAAATATACAATCTTCCAAAACTGAATCGGAAAAACAGACCAGTTACTAATAATGAAATAGAATTGGTGATCAAAAAACTCTTAACAAACAAAGGCCAGGACCAGATGGATTCACATTTGAATTCTACCAAACCTTAAAAAAGAGCTAATACCTATTCTCCTCGAACTATTCAAAAAAACAGGAAGGAAAGCTTCCAGATATATTCTATTAGACCAGCATTACCCTGATATCAAAACCAGACAAAGACACTGGACAAAAAAAGCCCAAACCAAAAAAAAAAATTGTAAAGCAATATCCCTGATGACCATAGATGCAAAAATCCTCAACAAAATATTGGTAAACCACATTCAACAATACATTAAAAGGATCATTCAGTATGACTTATTCTGGAGGTGAGAGGAGGGCTCAATATCCACAAAACAATGTGATACACCACATTAATAAAATGAGGGATAAAAATCATATGATCATCTCAATAAATGCAGAAAAAGCATTTGACAAAATTCAACATTCATTCATGATTAAAACTTCCAAGAAAGTGAGCTTAGAGGTAATATACCTCAACTTAATAAAGGCAATATATGACAAACCCACAGCTAATATACTCAGAAGTGAAAAACATATTTTGCTCTTAGCTCAGAAACAAGACAAGGATGTCCACTCTCGCTGCTTTTATTCAAGTTAGTAATGAAAGTCCTAGCCACAGCAGTCAGACAAGAAAATAAATGAAAGGCAACCAAATGGGTAAGGAAGAAGTTAAAATGTCATTATTTGCAGACAACATGATATTATACATAGAAAACTCTAAGATTACACACACACAGCTATTAGAAGTAATAAGCTGAGTAAAGTTGCAAGATGCAAAATATTCAGCTATCTTTTGCATTTCTATACACTAATAATGAAATAGCTGAAAGAGAAATTAAGAAAATAATTCCACTTATGGTGATTCACAGACATGTACCCCTGAGGATAAAAATACTTTATATGTTTATAAAAAATAAAAATAAAAAATAATTCCACTTACATTTGCACCAAAAGAATAAAATACTTCGGATAAACTTAACCATGGACATGAAAGACCTGTACTCTGGAAACTACAAAACATTATTGAAAGAAACTGAGATGATACAAACAAATAGAAAGACATACCATGCTCATGGATAAGAAGAAATATCCATACTTCCCAAAGCAATCTGTAGATTCATTTCAATCCCTTTGAAAACATCAGTTGTATTTTTCATGGAACTAGAAGAAATGATTCTAAAACTTGTATGGAAACACAGAAGACCCCAAATAGCCAAAGCAATCTTGAGAAAGAAGAACAAAAGCAGAAGTGTCACAATCCTGGATTTCAAGATAGTACAAATCTATAATAATCAAAACAGTATGGTACTGGCACAGAAACAGACACATGGATCGGTAGAACGGAGTAGAGAGCCCAGAAATAACCTACATTTATATAGTTAATCTATGACAAAGGAGGCAAGAATATACAATGGGGTAAGACAGCCTCTTTAATAAATCTTGCTGAGAAAACTGGACATCTACATGTAAAAGAACGAAACTGGACCACCTTCGTACATCATACACAAAAATAACTAAAAATGGGTTAAAGATCTAAATGTGACACCTGAAGCCGTAAAACTCCTGGAAGAGAACATAGGCAATAATCTCTTTGATATCAGCAATAGAAACATTTTTCTAGACATGTCTCCTCAGACAAGGGAAACAAAAGCAAAAATAAACTATTGGGGCTACACTGAAATAAAAAGCTTGTGCACAGTGATGGAAACTATCCACAAAATGAAAAGGCAACCTACTCAATGGGAGAAGATTTTTGCAAATGATATATCTGATAAGGGGTTGATATACAATATATAAAGAACTTATACAACTCATCCAAAAGAACTCCCAAATCATCTGATTAAAAAATAGGCAGATGACCTGCAGATGGCCAACAGACACAGAAAAGATGCATAACATCATTAATCAGCAAAATGCAAGTCAAAGAACTACATTGAGATATTACCTTACACTTGCTGGAATGGCTAGTATAAAAAAAAAGTGCAAGAAATTACAAGTGTTGGTGAGGATGTGGAGAGAAAGGAACCCTCATATACTGTTGGTGGCAAATGCAAATTGGGGCAGCCACTGTGGAAAACAGTATGGAATTTTCTCCAAAAATTGAAGATAGAAAAAGCCAGTAATTCCACTACTGGTATTTATGCAAAGAAAACCAAAACACTAATTCAAAAAAATATATGCACCCTTATGTTTATTACACCATTATTTATAATAGCCAAGATATGGTAGCCACCCAAGTCCATTGATAGATAAATGGTTAAAGAAGGTCTGATCACATACACAACACACATACACAGTGGAATATTACTTACCCATAAAAATGAGATCTTAACATTTGGGACAACATGGGTACACCTAGAGGGTATTATGTTCATGAAACAAGTCACACTGAGAAAGAAAAATGCCATATGATTTCACTTAAATGTGGAATCTAAAAAACAAATGAATGAACAAACAAAAAAAAAAAGCAGAATCAGCCCTATAAGTAGAGAACAAACTGATGGTTGCCAGAGGAGAAGAGAATGGGAAGATGGGCAGAATGAGTGAAGGGGAGTGGGAGGTATAGACTTCTAGTTATAAAATGAGTAGGTCATGGGAATGAAGGGACAGCATAGGATACATACCATCAATGATATTGTAATAGTGTCCTATGGTGACAGATGGTAGCTACACTTGTGATGGGCACAACAGAACATGTAGAATTATCCAATCACCATGTTGTATACTGAAACTAAAGTAACATTATGTATCAACTACAGTTCAATCTAAAAATATGTATCTAGAAATGTTGGATAAAATATAACAAAAAAGCACCTGGGTGGCTCAGTTGGTTAAGCAACTGCTTTCAGCTCAGATCATGATCCCGGAGTCCTGGGATCGAGTCCTGCACTGGGCTCCCAGCTCCACGGGGAGTCTGCTTCTCCCTCTGACCTTCTCCTCACTCATGCTCCCTCTCACTGTCTCTCTCTCAAATACATAAATAAAATCTTTAAAAATATATGTATAACAAAATGTCTGACTGAGCTCCAAGGATACAAAAAGGGAATACCCCTGAGGCCAAACAATGACAAGGAATGGAACACCAGAGACATAGGTGGGTTGACACTGCTGCTACCCCAGAATTGGTTATCTGAGTAATCTGGGGCTCCTGTGTTAACTTCCCGGTGAGGACTGAACACCAAGCCCATAGACTGTGTGGTTATTTGGGAGGGGAAGTTGAACCTGAGTCTCATGTGTAGCTGAGATCATTGAGAGTCTAATTCTTGAGTGGCAGGTTGTCGAAATAACATCTATATTGTCTCTTCTTTCTATAGCCCATCAGCTGATCAGTTTGGCAGCTCTATCAGTATTCAAAATGTGATTCTACCTCGAGGAAACTATCCCACACATTATAGGATACTTATAAAAATTCTCAATCATTATTAATGAGTGTGTTCAATATTCTTTAAGAGAAAAAAATGAGAATCTGTCCCATGTCAACAAGAGTAGAATGATTAAATGAATACTATATAGCCATTAAAAGGAATGAAATTGATCTCCATGTATGAAAATGGAAAGGATGTCAAAACAACGTGTTAAGATTTTTTAAAAGGCAAGCTATAGAACAGCATTGTTCAACTAATGAATCATTGAACATTATATTAAAAACTAATGATATATATTATACCTTGACTAGTTGAATTTAAAAAGATAAATAAATTTTTTTAAAATTTTAATAATTTATAAAAAAAAAGAACAGCCTTATTCAATAGACACAATGCAAACCATATAGTAATTTCAAATTTTCTAGTAGAAGTACTTAAAAATGTAAAAAGAAGACGGTGAAATTAATTTTAATAGTGTACTTTATTTGACCCAATGTATCCAAAATATTTAAGCATGTAATCAATATAAAATTATCGATGAATTATTTTACATTATTTTTATATAAGTCTTCAAAACCTGATGTGTATTTTATACCAACACCACCTCTCAATTTAGACAAACCACCTTTTAAGTACTCAGTAGCTGCTTTTGACTAGTGACTACAGTAAGGGACAGAGCAGCTACAGAACAAATATGTAGTATCCAGATTTTCAAACTTTATTTACCCATTTATCTACATAAGTATTGTATAGAAACCCAAAACACGGGTGCCTCGTGGCTCAGTGGGGTAAGCATCTGCCTTCAGCTCAGGTCATGGTCTCAGTGTCTTGGGATCGAGCCCCACGTGGGGCTCCTTGCTCAGCAGGGAGCCTGCTTCTCCCAGTCCCTCTGTCATTCCTCCCAACTGTGCTCTCTGTCTCTCTCACCCTCTCTCTTTCTCAATTAAAAAAGAAAAAAGAAAAGAAACAGAAAACACTAAAGATATGCAAGAAATGACTAAAGCAGCCATCTTTATGGAGTTGGGGTTGTAGAGAAAGGTGTTCAGGGCTTAGTTTATAAACATCTCTATTTGAATTTACTATGTGAGGATTTTACTGAAAAAGTAAGGGTAAAAGAATGTTTTGGAGTTAAATGGTGGTGATGTACAATGTATATGGGAAATCATTGAATCTTACACTCTGAAATGAAGAAACCAGCGAACATTTTGTTACCTGAATTTTATCCCAATTTCAAAAATACAGATATAGAACACAATTCCCAACTTTTGGGGGGAAGAATAAGGCTAATTGTTAGGACTGGTGATGGGATTATAAATGCTTTTAATTTTTTCTAATGTTCTCTGGTACTCATGTATTTCAAATAGAGGTGGTGGAGGAATAAAAGCATTTAGGAGAGAAAGGTCTTCTCCCTTGACAAAATCTGTGTGCTTTGGGAAAAATACTATGTTCTCATTGTGTTGGCAAGTATGCAAAGTCTAACCCTCGTCCATCCTGTGAAGTATACATCTATCTGTGCCATGTTTAACCACCATTTAGTAAAACAAAGTAGGCTTTGCTTTTTGCTGTAGGGTGCCAAATAACAGAACTGACAGGCCTTTCCTTCTCTGTGTCTTTGGATGTTGCAAGAACAGGGCTGTGTGTTTGCATTTTTGAAACAGAGCAGCCCTGGGTATCTAGCTCAGGGTGTCTGGCTTCCAGCTTTAGAACTAAAATTCTCTTTGACCTGGCAGGCTTCCTGTCCTTGCTTTATGCTTCTGCTGCTCCCCTGGTAAGATGAGGTGGTGAATGCTTGCTTCTTTGGTTTGGGGAAGGGAATGTGTTAGATAAGTTCTTCAAAGCACTAAGAGAAGAAAGGTCCAGAAAAATAAAAGGTTATTCAACTCCCCTGGAGACTCAAATCACCCAAAAGTAAATGGAGAAGAAAGAACTTATGTAACAACTCTTTGTCTTCCAATAAATAAACAGATAGGAGCCAAGCCATGGAGTCCCCAGGCTTCTCTTAACCCTTGAATAGACAGTATTTTCCATAGACTCGCCAGAATGCTGAGATTTCCGCTGTGCGTGCTTAGGGAAGTTGTTTTGTTTAGACCTCAACTGACATCTTTTTCTCCCAGTAACTCCTTACCCAGTGCGTGAGGGAGAATTCAGAGGACAAGATGACATTGCTCCGGTTTTAATTGCCTTGAACCCTTCTGTCGTTTCAGCTATTTGCTGAGTGGGACTTATTTTGCTTTAACTGCCCAGTTTGTTGTGACTTGAAGTAGAACCTCCTGGACCAGGAAAGGAGGACAAGATGTAGGAAGTAAAGAAACAGGTTGCAGAACAAATTGTAAACCTGATCCCTTCAGTGTTTTGAAAACCTATGAAATTATTTATCTGTGTATCTATCTTGTATCTATGTATTTTATCGTCTGTCTACCTACCTATTAATCCATCTTGGTGAATGATAGAAATGGCCAAATCATTACCACTCCCTACCCCTGGAAGCAAGAATAGAGCATACAGAGAGCAGGGTGCAAGGAAGGACCCTCACTTTTTACCATACACGTTTCTGTGCTGTTAACTTGTTACTGAGTTGTTTTGTATCAAAAGAGATTTAATAAAAATGGCCGGCTGTAGTCATAACTGTTTCTCTGACAGTCCTCTCAGACGTCTCACATAGTGTCCAGAAAGAGTTAACACAGAGAATTCCAGATGTTTGAAGTGAGGACAAACTCCTGATTTGCTGGTGGGGGTGGGGGAAGGGTTAGAGGTGAGAAGCCTCAGAAATGAGGAGGGGAGGGGAGGGAGGGCTGGCCACCTAGTTCTCACCCTAACCAATAGCACAAAAGTTCCAGGCCCAACGCCCATTTGTGCAGACTATTTCAGGAGTCAGGGATTGCACCTGAGGCCGTTGTCACTGTGACCTGTGAAAGAAGGACACTAAGAGAGCTTCCAGGCTCCTTTAGTTAGAGGCTGTTTCTCCTTTAGCTGGAAGGTAAAATCTCAAGCCTCAGCTAATCTGGTGGTGGTAATTGGGATGTAATCTTTTTTCTCTATGGTGTATTGACTTCTTTTTCCACAGGGCAGTAAGATGCTTATGGGACAGGACTTTATTTTTACTAGTGACAAGATTGATGCTAAATTTCTAACCACATGGAATTGTTTTTCCTGGTTCTTCTCTGCAGAGGGCAAGACATGGTCTGTTGAAGCATTAGGGAGATTCTTGGGTAGGCTTTGCTTGGAAAGGAGGCAACATACAGTCTTTGACGGTTTCACAGTTTTCGTGTCATTTCCCTTCAGTTGCACCGAGAGCTGTTAAAATTTTACAGGCATTAGGGTTGCACACAGCAAATCTCACAGTAGATAAGTATTCAATGGAACGGTCTTTGCTAATGTTATACAGTGGGTTCTTGCTTTGTCTTCTATCTCAGCAGGAAGTCTTAAAATTCCCCTCATTCACAAGAAAGCACGAGAAATTTGGCAAAAGAAGGCAGTTTGAAAAGAGATGCTTAGTGAAATCACCCTGATTTGTAGGTCCAAATATGGCCCCTCAGGATGGTGCTCTGTTGGTAGAGTCTGGTAGAGTCACAGGGACCTCCTTTTTCCCATAGGCTCCACCAGTGATGGACCCATATGTGATTCAGATGAACGGCAACAGCAGCCTCCCCTCTGTTCTGGATATGCATGTCAACATTGGTGGGAGAAGCTCCTTACCAGAAAAAAGGAAAGGCAGGAAGGCCAGATGGTCAGTGAAGCCTTCAGACATGTCCAGCAAAACTTTCAATCCCATCCGGGCCATCGTGGACAGCATGAAGGTGAAGCCAAATCCAGACAAAACCATGATTGCTCTGTCAATTGGTGAGTCGGGGGCTCTTGGGTGAGGGGCGATCACTGTTGTTCTTACCGCCATCCTTACAGCTGGCTGGAGAAGATGGGAGTAGAGGGGGAGTCTGAGCACTGGCCATGGAAAAGTAACATCTTGGTGACTCTTTCTTTTCTACCATGAAAAGGGGACCCTACTGTGTTTGGAAACCTGCCTACAGACCCTGAAGTTACCCAAGCCATGAAAGATGCCCTGGACTCGGGGAAATATAACGGCTATGCCCCCTCCATTGGTAAGCTTCTCCTGAGACTCTAACCAGTGGCTTCCAAATCTTTAGAGCCCTTCTATTAGGAATAAATTTCTAGTGGTTCTTGCTTCTTTGAGGCACAGTTCCCAAGGAAAGGCTAAAATTCAGTGGTCATTTGAATTTGGGGAAGGCGATCTCAGAATGTTTAAACACAGCCAACAAAGTCCAGCTTCTTTCCTGGCTTCCTTTGGCACGTGGAGCCCTCCTCTCTAAGCTTCCTTCTTTCTCAAATAGCACTCCTATCCTATCATTGCTATTTCTAATAGGACGGCCTTGGGTGTCATTGCAGCTGCTTGTGTACTGAGCCCTCCAGGTCCTAAATTAATTTCCTTAATGCATATGTAAATAGCTTCTTGGCTTTATTTCCCCTTCTCCACACATATGGCGGTTATTCTAACTAGGGTTCTAACCACATTCAAATGTCTCAGGTGAAAGAGATAAAAACAAACTAGAATATAAAGAAGGGGCTCTCCTCCTGAAGATGAGAAGGTTCTTCCTGACAGAAAGAAATTATTCCTATGTAGGTGGTTTTAAAATATAAGTTTCAGATGTACAGCTATATAATATAATAACTTTATATACTACAAAGTGATCCCCACCACAAGTCTGGTTACTGTCTGTCACCATACAGTTGACCCCTTCACCCATTTTAACCATTCCTATTCTTATTTATGTTTAACTGTCTCCATCTATTAAACATTTCCACATTAAGCATTGTAATAAAATCAGTGATCCTTTGGCTTTCTTTCAGCATTGCACATCTCTCTATTATGTGCACCTAGCAACATATTCTTTTCTAAAATTATTTTTATTTTTTATTTGAATACAGTTGACATACAATGTTACCTTAGTTTCAGGTGTTCAACATAGTGATCCAGCATCTCTGTATGTCATGCTGTGCTCACCACAGCGTAGCAACCATCTGTCTCCATATACCACTATTACAGTATCATTGCCTGTATTCCCCGTGCTGTACCTTTTATCCTCGTAACTTACTCATTTCATAACTGGATCCCCTTGTCCCATTCACCCATTTTTGCCCATCCTCCAGCCTGTCTCCCTTTGGTAGCCATCAGTTTGTTCTCTGTATTTACAGGTTTGATTTAGCTTTTTATTGTTTGTTTGTTCATTCATTTGTTTGCTTTTTCAATTTGACATGTAAGTGAATTTGTCTTTCTCAGTCTGACTTATTTCATTTGACCTAATACCTTCTAGGTCTATCCATGTTGTCACAGAGCCAAGACATAATTACATATTTCTAATGTAGAATACAAATCCAGTTTCATGCTAAAATAGAATTTTTTTATAAACTAGATTTTATTTATTTGACAGAGAGAGAGCAGAAGCAGGGGAGCAGCAGGTAGAGGGAGAGAGAGAAGCAGACTCCTTGCTGAGCAGAGAGCCCGATGTGAGGCTCAATCCTAGGACCCTGGGATCATGACCTTAGCCAAAGGCAGAGGCTTAACCGACTGAGCCACCCAGGTGCCCCACTACAATAGAATTTTATTTTATTTTATTATTTAATTTTTTTAAATATTTTATTTATTATTTGACAGACAGATCACAAGTAGGCAGAGAGGCAGGCGGGGGGGCGGGGTGGGAAGCAGGCTCCTTGCCGAGCAGATAGCCCGATGCGGGGCTCGATCCCAGGACCCTGGGACCATGACCTGAGCCGAAGGCAGAGGCTTTAACCCACTGAGCCACCCAGGTGCCCCTATTATTTAATTTTTTTTTAATTTTTTATAAACATATTTTTATCCCCAGGGGTACAGGTCTGGGAATCGCCAGGTTTACACACTTCACAGCACGAACCATAGCACATACCCTCCCCAATGTCCATTACCCCACCCCCGTTTCCCGACCCCCTCCCCCCAGCAACCCTCAGTTTGTTTTGTGAGATTAAGAGTCACTTATAGTTTGTGTCCCTCCCAATCCCATCTTGTTTCTTTTCTTCTTTTTCTATCCCCCTAGTCCCCCATGTTGCGTCTCCACTTCCTCATATCAGGGAGATCATATGATAGTTGTCTTTCTCTGATTGACTTA
>PISX010006674.1:0-95373 GCA_004024625.1 Mellivora capensis | reverse complement strand
TCTTTCTGATCTACTACTTTTAGGCTCTCTCTTTGCTTACAGGACCCCTTTCGATATTTCCTGTAGAGCTGGTTTGGTGTTTGCAAATTCTTTGAGTTTTTGTTTGTCCTGGAAGCTTTTGATCTCTCCTTCTATTTTCAATGATAGCCTAGCTGGATATAGTATTCTCGGCTGCAATTTTTTCTCGTTCAGTGCTCTGAATCTATCATGCCAGTTCTTTCTGGCCTGCCAGGTCTCTGTGGATAAGTCTGCTGCCAATCTAATATTTTTACCATTGTATGTTCCAGACTTCTTTTCCCGGGCTGCTTTCAGGATTTTCTCTTTGTCGCTAAGACTTGTAAATTTTACTATTAGGTGACGGGGTGTGGACCTATTCTTGTTGATTTTGAGGGGGGTTCTTTGCACCACTGGATTTTGAGGCTTGTATCCTTTGCCATATTAGGGAAATCCTCTACAATAATTATCTCCAATATACCTTCTGCTCCCCTCTCTCTTTTTTCTTCTTCTGGAATCCCAATTATTCTAATGTTTTTCGTCTTATGGTGTCACTTATCTCTCGAATTCTCCTCTCGTGGTCCAGTAGCTGTTTGTCCCTCTTTTGCTTAGCTTCTTTATTCTCTGTCTTTTGGTCTTCTATATCACTAATTCTTTCTTCTGCCTCATTTATCCTAGCAGTAAGAGCCTCCATTTTTGATTGCACCTCATTAATAGCTTTTTTGATTTCAACTTGGTTAGATTTTAGTTCTTTTATTTCTCCAGAAAGGGCTTTTATATCTCCAGAGAGGTTTCCCTAATATCTTCCATGCCTTTTTTGAGCCCAGCTAGGTCCTTGAGCATTGTCATTCTGAACTCTAGATCTGACATATTACCAATGTTTGTATTGATTAGGTCCCTAGCCTTCAGTACTGCCTCTTGTTCTTTTTGTGGTGAATTTTTTCACCTTGTCATTTTGTCCAGATAAGAGTGTATGAAGGAGCAAATAAAATACTAAAAGGGTGGCAAAGACCCCAGGAAAATGCACTTTAACCAAATCAGAAGAAACCCCAAATCATGGGGGGGGAGAAAGGGGATAAAACGAAGTTCAGAAAATAAAATTAAAAAAAGAAGACAAATAAAAAAATATATAAAAAGAAAAAAATATGTATATATTAGACTGGTGACTAGAACAGGGTCGCCCACTTAATTTTGGAGTATTTTGGTGTCTTAGAAGAAACTACCTCCTGAAATTTTAAGGAATGAAAAACGTATATAAGGGTAAACACAATGAAGAGATGGAATATGCCTATAAAGATGAAGAAAAAAAATTTTTTTTTTAATTTCTAAAAAAGGAGTTGATAAAGTAAGTTGGCTGGGAGAATAAAGAAAAAGAAAGTGGAGAGAATTTGCTCAGGCTGGAGACTAGAACAAGCCCAGAGCTATATTTAGGGTATACTTTGGTCTATTAGAAGAAGTTGTACCCCAAATTTTTTAGAAGAAAAACCCTCTGTGTATACAAAAAATAAAGTTAAACACAATGAAGGATGAAATATGACTATAATAATAAAGGTTCAAAAAAGATTATTATTATTATTTTTTATGAAAAGTATTATGATAAACTAGTTAAAAACATTAAAAAAGAAAAGGGTAAAAGTTAAAAAAATTAGCAGAAGAAAAAAAATAAAATTAAAAAAAATTAAATTAACTGCAAGACTAAAAAATCATGGGGAGAAAGCCATGAGTTCCATGCTTTGCTTTCTCCTCCTCTGGAATTCTGCTGCTCTCCTTGGTAAGTGAACTTGGTCTTGGCTCCATTTCTTTCTGATCTTCTGGGCGAGGGGTCTGTTGCAGTGATTCTCAAGTGTCTTTGCCTGAGGCGGAATTGCACCACCCTTACCAGGGGCTGGGCTAAGTAATCCGCTTGGGTTCGCTTTCGGGAGCTTTTGATCCTTGAATGCTTTCCGTAGAGTTCTGGAGCATGGGAATGAAAATGGTGACCTCCCGATCTCTGGCCCAGAGGAGCCGAGAGCTTGGGGCCCCACTCCTCAGTGCACCCTCAGAGAAAAGCGCCCAATCACTCCTGTCTCCCTGTCTTCCGGCTGCACTCTGAGCTCACCCAGGCTGTGACTCGTTCAAGGTAACCCCAAGCTGAAGGCTCACTCCTTGGCTCTATCTCTGTAGCCGGCTTCCCTGCTCTAATACTCTGTGACACTCAGATACCCTTGATCCTTCTGTGACCCTGCAGGACCTGGTGCCATGCTGACCCCGCGTGGGCTTCACCCTGGTTTAGCCTCTGGAGTGATGTCCCTCAGCGGAGAAGAATTTTAAAAGTCCTGATTTTGTGCTCCATTGCTCCGTCACTTGCTGGGAGCTGGCCCCTCCCCCCACAGTCTATCTTCCCGTTACTTTGGATTCACTTCTCCGCTGTCCTACCTTTCAGAAAGTGGTCAATTTTCTGTTTCTAGATTGTAGTTCTTCTTCTCTTTGGTTTCCCGTTGGATTCGTAGGTGTTTGCAATGGTTTGATAAGCTATCTTGCTGATCTCCTGCTAACTGATGTAGTCTCAGCCTGCTACTTCTCTGCCATCTTGGCTCCTCCAATTCAGCACATTTTGTGATTAAAAATAAGGCGACCAGGAATAGAAAGTTACTTTCACAAAATGAACAAGTACATTTGTGAAAAATCTATGGGTAACATTTAATGGCAAGGATTGCATTTCACTTAAGACCAGAATCTAAGCAAAAATATCTATTCTTACCACTTCTATATTTTGTTGGAGGCCCTAGGTAGTACAATAAAATAAGAAAAATTAAATTGCATCGATTGAAAAACAAAAAACGAGTGTCTTTATTATCAGACAACATGATTTTGTAGATACAAATACTAAGAAATATTAAAAAAGAAGCTATTGCATAAATTTAGCAAGACCAAAGTATATCAAGATGAATATACAATGTTTAATTGTATTTCTCCATACTAGCAATGAAAAACTGGAAATTACACTAATTTTTAAAATCTGCTTACAATACTCTCCCAGACATAAAATTTTTAGGGATACATTAACCAAAATATATGCAAAGACAAATACTGACAACTGTAAACATTGTTGAAGAAATTACAGAAGACATAAGTAAGTGAAAAGATATACCATGATGATCAACTAGAAACCTCAATGTTGTTAAAATTTCAATTCTCTAATTGAATCCAATTCTAATTAAAATCCCAGCAGACTTTTCCTAGAAACTACAAAAGAGTAAATTTGTTAGGAAAAAATAGCAATTATAAATTAATTAACTTAAAATGATAAATATGTACACATCTATGAATAAAGCACCAAAATAAATGAAACAAAATCTAACAAAATTAAAGGAAGAAATTTATAATTCAACAACATTAGTTGAAACTTCAGTACCATACTCTCAATAATGGAGAGAACAAGTAGGAAGAAAATGAAGAATAACCAAGAAGAATTGATTAACATCATCAACCAATCGAGCATAATTCACATCTATAGCACACCACCCAACAGCAGAATTACATATGGAATTGTAATTGTTATACACAAATCTCATTAAGGCTTGATAAGTAATGGGATGCATCAAATAAAATAGGGTCTACAATGGAACCACCATGTGAACACCAACATTTTATACTTTAGGTTGTGTGAACATGGATTTATTTATTTATAATGATTGTTTATACACCAAACAACATCATGAAAGCCAGATGGTATCTAAATATAAGTAACAATGCAACAATATTTAAAGTGCCCATCTAGTGGTCTAATGCCTGAGCTTAGAAGAAGAAGAATTCTCCTGTAGATACGGAAAACTGCAGAGAGGAGAAGGGACTGTGCTGTGTGTGGAAGGTAGGTTAACATTTTAAAAATGGTGATCAGAAAGGAAGCTAAATCCCACGGAGAAAAAAGTACACTAATCAAGAAGAAAGATTTCCTTTAGTGTCTATAAGAATCATAACGTCTAGTTTGATTGAGAGAGGTAAGTTTCAAAAGGTTTTTTCTTGTGTGTTTTGTTTTTAGTAAGCTCTGTGCCCAACATGAGGCTTGACTCACCCAGAGATCAAGAATCCTATGCACTACCAACAACTCAGCCAGTGCCCCTCAAGAAGTTTTTAAGTTCCAGATTATGCCACTTGTGAACACTAAGCTAAAATATTGGGAGTTAAAGAAGGTTGATAGTAAATCTTGAAGTCCTAAGGAAAATGACTTTGAGATCATGGCTCTATTCAATGTTCTTAAACTGACTCATTAGTAATTTTTCTAGTCATTTCCAAACACCTTATAGTTATTTTAATGGTGAAACATTAATTAATCACATCGATGTCCCAGTCTTTAATATTGCAGAATTTTGCAGTTTTTTCAGTTTCTGTTTAGAGTATTCCTCCTTTAGTTTCCTTGGTTAATGTCTGCCTATCCTTGAATATTCTGCAAAGTCTTCCCTGACTCCTAGTCTGGATTAGGCCCTTTTCTCTCTCTTATTTCCTAGTTTAGATTAGGTCCTCTTCTTATTTATTGCATTATCTCAAGAACATAGTTCATATAAGAAGAATGATTAGAATTCACTTAGGTACTTTGTTATTAATTAATCTTGGGTTAATTGCCTCATGTTAATATTAAAAACTAAAGATAATCCTATGAGAAACTGCGATAAAAATCATATCTGTCTTTCATAGTGTATAATGTGATTTTTTTTCCAGAAGTGTTCTGTAGGTTACTGTGAAGTTTCTCACCAACAGTAAAATATCTAACTAGTATGTAAGACTGTAACCATGCACTTGTTCTGAATTTCTTGACTAATAGGAAGAGTGCTAACATGATGTTAATATTAATACCGGTAACTATGAAGAGAGTTTTGATGATGATGGCGATGGTTTTCAATAGGAGGGAGAAAAATTGAGTTGATTACATTGTGAATATGTGTAATAATTTAATTGCCGACCTTGCAAAATGTGCTTTTATTAATGAGAACATGGTTATGGAAGTTGATTTGAAAAGAGACTGCTTGTGGGGAGGGGGGTAGGGAGAGGGTGGTTGGGTTATGGACACTGGGACGGTATGTGCTATGGTGAGTGCTGTGAAGTGTGTAAACCTGGTGATTCACCGACTTGTACCCCTGGGGCTAATAATACATTGTATGTTAATAAAAAATAAAGTTAAATTAAAAAAAAAAGAAAAGAGACTGCTTAGACAGAAATCTCTGCTGAGTAGATAGAAGGCACTGAAAGAAGTTTTAACAAAGCCTGCCTATTAAGTGTTGCTCTGTACTTGAAAGTCGTGTTCCTGACACATCCTCAGATGTCTAATATTAATCTAATGATAATGGTCATGCCAACAGTGGTAAACTCTATTCCTTAATGTCCTCAAATGACCAGATTCAATGATATTTAGTGCATATATCTAAATATATCTGTATATATTTATACATATATGTATTATAGATCTTGGATTAAACCTGAATTACATTTTTTTATGAATAAGATGTGCTAGAATATTTATAGTCAATATTTATCCTACCATTTCATTTAACAGTCTTGTTTTATATAAATGAATCCTAATGCTATGTATAGTCCTTACTCAACTTCTTGAGTGTGAATGCTCATACTTTCATTACATACATTTTAATGTGTTTGATTACAGGATATTGTCTCAGACTCTACTTAAGGTTACAAAGCACAAATATTACCTTTCTAAAATCTGAAAAAAATTTTTTAGTCTGAATTACTAGTATGTTTGTATCAATTGTCTATTGTTATGTTACAAACCACCCCAAAAGTTAGCAGCTTGTAACAACATTCCCTTGTGAGCTCAAAATTTGAGGGTCAGTGGTTAAGTTTAGGCTTAGCTGGGCAGATTTCTGTTAGTCTTGTCTTGGCTCAGTAATGTGATGTTGGCAATCTGGTGGCTAAATTGAAATTGGATGGTCTAGAATGATCTCTGTTTTGGTAATTGGTAGGTTGTCGTCTCATTCTCCACCATGTGCCTCTTCCGCAAGCTAGCTGGAGCTTGGGTTCACATAGTGTCTGCTCTATGGAAGGCCAAGAGCAGAAACTGTAAGATGTCTTAAGGTCTAGGCTGAGAAGTGGCTCACCATTGCTTTCACTGCACTCCAGTGGTCAAAGCAAATCACAAATCATCCAACACCTCTACCTCCCTCAGACATACACCTGTCAAGTAGAAGAAAGTGTGAAATACCACTGTGGGATCTAAAAAGGCAGACTCTCCCTGAAGAATGGCACATCACAAAGGGAAAATCTAAAAATGAAGATGGAGAGATACTTAAAAAAATTGTCTGGCAAACCAGCTCCCAACATAAAACACAAAGTATCATTACGGGAATTTTAAACCGCTGGTTCACTGAGTGCAACCTTAGTAACAAAACAAGTGTCACATCCCCACTAAAGGGCTAACAGAAAATTCCGTGTGCCCACATTCAAGCAAAAACTATTTAATTCTAGTATTTATCTCAAAAGCTATTTGTCATTTTCCAGCTTCACTATTTCCTTGCCCTGAGATGACTTAAATTCCGATAGCTCAGAATTCAATGTAACATTTATACAAAGATAGATTAATACTTGTTATTCCTTTTGCTATGTTGCCATATTCAAAAATTTGAGGCATAAGAAAAGTCAAAGAAATAAATGTACTCTAAAGCTACAAAGAAATTGGCATCAGACTCAGAAATATCCTGGATGTTTAAACCATTTCAAAAGGAATTTAAATATGTAGATTAATATGTTAAAGTCTCTGGAGGAATAGGTGGTCAATATAAGCTTGTACAGGTAATTTCAGCAAAAATATAAATAAATGGAAAAGTTAAAAATCAGCACAGTAACAGAGATGAAGAATCCCTATGACAGGCTCATCAAGACACTTTGCTGAGGCAACAAAAATTGATTAACTTGAAAATGGGTGACTAGAAATTACCCAAACTGAAATGAATGAAAGATAGAGTATGGGAAAAACAGAACAGAGAAAACAGAATGGAGTGGAAGAAATATCTGAAGTACTAATTGCTAAGAATTTTCTGGAATTAATGACAAAGCATACAACTGCAAACTCATGAATTACAGAAAACACCAAACAAGATTCATAAACAAATAATTAGTATATTACATTCGAACTGCTGAAAACAAAAGACAAAGAGAAACTCCTGAAAGTATCCTGAGGAAAAAAGATAACATCATCCGTTAGTCTTCAGAGTGACTGAGCTTCTCTTTCTATCCCTGACCCTCCTCACACTGGGCTATTCAGAATACATCTCATTTGCTAAAGAAAATGAAATTAAGAACTTTAAAAGGGTTACCTACTGCAGGCAAAGCACAGAAGATTTGTGAAGGGCAGAAGTTGAACTGACATAAAAAGTATGATAGTATTAAGTGGAAAGACACAATCAGAGAGTGAAAAGAATAAAATAGCTTATTCAAAGAAACAATGAATGCATTGTTTCTATGATACAGACAGAAAACAGCTGGACAAGGTTGCAAAGCTCACAGGTAAGCAAACTATTGTAGTCTTGACTTGGTCAAGTGGACAGTAGGGTTTTTAAAGTAACATTTTGAGTGGTCATAATAAGATCAAGACAGTGCTGAGACTTATTCAGAATGCAGTGTAGAATGGATTGAACCAGGAGGACAAAGGTTTAGGGGCAACAGTACCCCAACTTGTCAGTGTTTCAGGAATGGAGTGATAACTCTTAGAATTAACTTGTCAAGAATATAAGGTAAGGTCAGTGATTAAAAAGGGGGGGATTTCAAAGAGATAATCAATAAGACTTGTAGAAAACTGATGGGAGTCATGGGGACAGTGCCCTCTATCAAGAAATAAGAGTTAGATAATCAGAATCATGTCAGTATGATTTATTTTGTACTTTCTTCTGATTTCATACTGGTGTCTAGTGATAGTCCCCTGTTGTGGCTCCAGATCTTACAGAAAGTTTACCCTGCACCAGTCAGTATATTCAGGGTACATTTTTACTTTAAATATGTTTAGAGTCTATAATTTTCAATACATCCATGTCTCTGTTCCAAAGAAGATGCAGTTTTGGTGTTTTTTGTTTGGTTGTTTGCTTTTGTTTTTCCTTTTTCCCTTTATAGTTCATGCCGTAAGGGAGGGACTAAAGATAACTTTGCACAGGAGTTAGTAAAATCCTGTTTCAGACAGACAGAAAGTATATCCAAGAAATATTTAACCAGGAAAAATATGAACTATATACTATACTATTACACTTGTATACATATATTTTATGTGATTAAAAACAGCTATAAAGTATATTTTATGTGCTCTTAAGTATAGGTCAGGTAAGTGTTTGGGGATATTTTATTTTAGAAAAGTCAACCATATATTCTCTTTTTTACAATTTAAGAAATTTTATTGTTTACTATGACAAGAAACCATGGGCTTTGTATACAAAAGAACTTTTAAATGTTTCTGTTTGATCAAACATGGAGAATAGAAGGATGAAAGCTTCAAAGTAGTTCAAGAATATAGTCAAATCACAGATAAGTCAAGCCCATACTCAGAATATGGAGGTGGGTCAAACATATACTCAATCAGGATATTTATTATTATTCTAATAAAAATGGTTTTATGATTTTATTTTTGTAAGGGCTCATACTCTTACTCCTTTTGTCTGCATCTTTTCCTCTATGTTTCCCAATGACTGTGCAGAAGTAGAAAATGGTTTTATTGTCCTTGTTTTGCAGAAAAAATTTAGAATGAGGGTCCCCAAGTTCACACTGCTAGTGCAAGGTTGAAACAAGGACACGTTTCCTGGCTTTAATTTTCTGGCAGTTTCCAAAAACGTTTGTCACTTCACACTTTCAATCAGCATTATAGGCAAAGAATCTTGAGAAGTGCCTTGATATGAATAAAATGCTGAGTTGCTTAAGCACAATTTCTTTCTTAAATATTTTTTTCCCTATAATACGATTCGCATTATTATTTTGTGGCACCCTATAGTATAGCCTCCAAAAGCCTTGGCTTTGACCTCAGGCAGACCTGGGATCAGGCTTTCCCATCTGCATCCCGAATGACTGTGGGTAAGTGCTTTGATCGTGATAAGCCTCAGTGTCTCTATTATGAAGTAGGTATTACTGTTCATCTCATGTTGATCTTTCGGAGTTTGAGTTACTGCATGTACGCATGTGCTTCAAACACAAATATACATTGACTTGTTTTCATGTTTGTGCTCCACATTTAAATACAAATTTTCTGGGGCACCTGAGTGGCTCAGTGGGGTAAGCCTCTGCCTTTGGCTCAGGTCATGATCTCAGGGTCCTGAGATCAAGCCCCACATCCGGCTCTCTGCTCGGTGGGGAGCCTGCTCCCCCTCCCGCCTGCCTCGCTGCCTACTTGTGATCTCTCTGTCAATTAAATAAATAAAATCTTTTAAAAAATACAAATTTTCTATCCAATAATCGAATCCAAATTTTCTATGTTATCACGAACTTCCAATGACTTGAAACAGTAATAATTAGTGGACATAAGAGTAGGTAACCCTATGTCTATATTACAGTTAAGGAGTCAGAGAGATACTGAAAGATGTCATTAGAGTGTCAGTTCAGATTAGTAACAAATCCTGCAAAAAACGTTATCTTGTACAAGATAAGATTTCTTTTTTTTTTTTTTTTGAGACAGTAGTCCAGAGGTGGGAGTCTAGAGCTCCATGAATATCAGAAATCTAGGTTCTTCTATGTTATTGTTCTGCCACCCTTTTCACCACTTCGTAGTCTAAGAGGGTTTGTCAGTCTCAATTTATTCCAGCCAGTGGAAGGAAGAAGGAATAAATAAGAGACAAACTGTCATTTAAGGAAGTTTCCTGAAAGTTGCAGCATCACATTTTGGCTTAGCGTCCATTAGACAGAACTTAGTCACATAGTCACACCTTGCTGTAAGTGAGAGGAACTAACATAACCTTTTTCCTGGAAGGACTGTCCTGCTCTAAAAACATCATTGTTGCCTTACCAAGAAAGAGGGAAAATGACTTTGGTGTATGTACCTAGCAGTCCATGCCATGATAAGTTGAATAGTCACTTGGGGCTTACCTGTAAGCCTCTAATTATTTTCTCTTTGACTAGTTCAATATGCCTATATATACTGTTCAGAGTTTTCTGGATTAGAAAATCCAGCTTCTTCTATTGACTTTATGATTTCTTGTAGTATCTTTAACAAATATCCTACTTCAGTAAGTATTCTTATTTTCCCATTGTATGTAGGAATCCAGTGCCTTTCACATCCATAAGGACTGTGCAGATCTAGCCCTAGCAATTTCCCTGTAAATTGCTCATTTGTTTTGGAGTGGGGTCTTGTTTTAAAAAACCTTTTTCTTTTTTCTTTCTTTCTTTTTTTTTTTAAATCTATTTGACAGAGAGAGACATAGCAAGGGAGGGAAAACAAGCAGGGGCAGATGGAGAGGGAGAAGCAGGCTTCCTGCCGAGCAGGGAGCCTGATGCAGGGCTTGATCCCAGGACCCTGGGTTCATGACCTGAGCTGAAGGCAGATGCTTAATGACTGAGCCACCCAGGCGTCCCCCCCAAGTTTTTCTTTTTGTTACTCTAATGATCTGTCTGCTTATATGCACATGGGCACATTATCCACTGATGACTCTGGATGTGAATGACTCTCATGTGTTACTTTAATCATTAAGGTTTTAATATAGGTTAGGGGAAGTTACCTCTCATTCTTATTAGCCATTATTCTTAGAGTTTTCCTATTTTCTCAACTTTTTTTTTTAGACTTAGCTGTACTACTTCTAAAAATTCTCTTAATATTTCTCATTCTGACTGTGGTGAAATTTATAAATTAACATCTTGATAATGTTGAGTTTTTTCATTTAAGAACATGGCATGACTTAAACTTGCTCAGTTTTATTTTGTGTCTCTCATGAGTGTGTCTAAAGATTTTTTCCCACGTTCGTCTAACACAGTTAAATTTATTCCTAGGTATTTCAATCCCTTTGTTGACATTTTAAATGGGACCTTTTCCTCCAATATATTTATTCCTTTATGCTCCTAAGTGTTTTTATATTAAAACTACTGATTTATATATATTAATTGAGTACATGGCCAATTTATGAAATTCTCTTTTTCTTTGAAGCTACCCATTAGTGTACTCTCCCCTATTTTCCAGATATTATCATATTGTCTGCAAAAATAATGTCTCTTCCTCACTGACAATTTTATACCTCTAATTTCTTTATCTATGCCAACTTAGTTGTATGGTATCTGCAAAGAAAAGTTAAATGATTATAATGATAGTGGTTACTTTTTATCCTATAGTTGACTTTAAAGGAAATACTCTTCAGAATTCTCCCATTAAGTATGAAGTTGGCATTTGTTCTAAAAAAATATGTCTTATAGTATACATCCATATGTTAACTTTTTTATAAAGATGGAATGTATTTTCTTGATATCCAGAATGCTTGGGTTCTTGATCCAGATTAAAAAATAATTTCTGCCACTTCCCCTTTATATTAATATATTTGGAATGTGGAATAAGCAGTGATCAGAAGATCATTGGATAAATAAAATGACAGGAGTAAAGCAATTATATCCTGTTGAGGGATATTCAGTGTGGACCATGTGAAAAGTCAGCCTCACTTTTGGCCTGTGGGGAAATGGGTTTCTAATGATGCTACAAATTAGACTTTCCAGATGTACTGCTTATTTGTGAACACACTATTTTTACTACGTGAAGGTGAAACCCAAATAACTGTGATGGAAATAAGAACGTTGTTTTTGTCTCAGGTCAAATCCAGATGTAGGGACTCAGTTATATTTCATGGTTGCACAGCCTTCCAGGATCCTCACAATCTCCAGCTTTGCATTCTGATACCATCAAGACAGTATCATTGTTCATAAGCATTGAAATGGAATTGTAGCTATCACATCTACAACCCAAGCCACAGCGTAGAGGAAGGGATGAAATAATGACCTTTCCCTTTTTTTAAGAGCTACATGGACACCATTTCCATTCATGGCCCAGTGGTTGGCACTTACTAATGTGGTTCCTTATGCAAGGGATACCTGAATTGTAGCTTTAATTCTGGATACCCATGTTCCCAGCTAACAGTCCAAGGATGAAAGAAAGCTGGGAATTAACTAGGAGTTTTTGCCAGTAGACTGGTTTGGTCTATTGGATACATAAGCTCACTTCAAGCTTCTTCCTTGCAATAGAAACTTCTACTAAATGGAACATTCTTTTTTATTTCCCATATAGATTGACACATTATTAAAATCTGGTGTATCAACCTTCATATTATTTGTGCAACACATTAAAGCTTTTTTTTCAATGATAAGTGAGTACCCCAATATCATTGGTGATATATTTTGTAATCACAATGTAGGTTAGGAAACCCTGGAAGGTTTCTGTTGACAGTAGTCCTATCCATAATAACATAGGCCAACCTAACCTATTTCTTGAAGACTTTATTTATTTATTTGACAGAGAGAGATGGTGAGAGAGGCAACACAAGCAGGGGAATGGGAGAGGGAGAAGCAGGCTCCCTGCCAAGCAGGGATCCTGACACAGGGCTCAATCTTGGGACCCTGGGATCATGACCTGACCTAATATTTAACAACTGAGCTACCCAGGCACTCCCAGGCTAAACTAATTTTTAGATTCTGACATGGAAGCTGTTACAAAATTCAACTATTTTATATGCTAACTAATATATCAATTTCCTTTACATTACCCCCCAAACACTAGTTCAATAGCCTCTGCATATGGAAAAACTCAGTCCTTTAAGGCAGTCCATTCCTTTATAATGAAATTATAATCACAGAGAATTTCTTTTTTATGTTGTTGAAACTTATACACCCGAAATTAAAACCTGTTAGACTTTGTCTTTTCCTCTAGGATCTAGATATACCCAATGCAATATGGGGGCTAGAAGTTTTTATATTCACTAAACATACCATATAAATGTTTAAAATGTTTTTTCTTAGCATTTGGGGAGAGATAACTAAGGGGTATCTGAAAGTTTTCCTTCAGGGACCTCTGTTTAAACATGTTGTAGAAGTCATACAAGATTCAGCATGTAATTATACTCATGGCTAAGGTTCTTTATGGTATAGTAAGAACTCACAGCTGAACGAAAGGGGAAAAGACACAGGCAGAGTCTGGAGGAATGCATATGTAGATTTCTACATGTTCTTTCCCTTCTATGGGAAGTCATACAGAGCACAGTTTTCCCCCAGTAACAGAAGGACAGCATATATATATATATTATGTTTCTGTCCAGGGATGCCCACTAAAGAGGCATTACCTAAGCTGCTTCCTGGGGTCTGGTCATATATGAAAATTCTAGACTCTGCAAGGAAAGCAGGTGTTGAGCATAAACCATATGGTTTGCACAGTCTAGGTACAGTGAATCATTTGTCATTTAACTGTTGACTAGGAACTTTGAGAGCCACGTAGACAGATGCCAGCCAAGGGCAAGTCAATTTTTTTTTAAATTATAACATTTTCAGGCTTGCTATATAAGTTCTTTTCAGCAGACATGGGTAACTGCTCATATCTAAATTTCTGATGAATAAGGTCAAGATATATGTGTAGGAGTGTATTTAATTTAATAGGCATAAAAACACAATGTAAACTTCATAGCAGTTTTTTGAAAGTGTTTAGAATATTCATTCAGCAATAAAAGTTTCAAAAGCTTCTTTGGACTATCATGTGAATAACAAACTATATTGATAAATTTATTATCAATAAGTCAATTTATTATTTAGCAAGAGAGCCACCCTATTTTCATTGGTAAGGCCTTTCTATCTTCACTCTATCATCTTTAGGGAAAAGAACAAAAAGTGTTGACATGCTGAGATATAAGCAAATACCATGACTTCTTCCTCCATTTCCCAATAAAAGCCTGGCCACAATCTCAGTCCCCAGCTTTGGTACAATGGCTTTCCTTCCTCCTTGGACCTGTGTGCTAGTTGGCTGCTTTTCTGCTTCTCTAGCAGGAACATATAATTTCTCAGATCTGTATCCCCCTCTGTGGAAGAAGAGTCCTGGTCAGCTCAGTGATTACAGGGTAGAGAATGGAAAGTACCTCATTGATCCCTGGATATACTCTGAGAGACTGGGGATGTACAAAATCGTACTGAAAAAGACAGAGAGTTATTTTGAAAACATTGTAGCTAACAATGAACAAAATATTTTTTGGGGTTTACCTCTACAGCATGGCTGGCAATACAGAACAGGTAAGAATAACTCTTGTTTTCATCCTGATGATCTACTGATATGACCATGTAGTAACTGGAAAGTAAGATTCTGTATATACCATACCATGCTTTTGAAAATTGATTCTCTTCTTTTTCCTCTTTCCCCTCATAACCATATTTCTCCACTTCTCCTCCATAAAGCGTTCTTTTACATGCTTCTGTCTTGACTAGAATCCACAATGGGGCATAAGGGATAGTTGCCAAACACAAAAAGACTTCATATTAAATCTATTGAAATCTATTGAGCATACTTCAAATATTTATTGAACTCCTGCTAGGTGCTAGATGACATTCAAAGCACATAGATGAACAAAACAGTCAAAACTATATACATTAAAAACAGAAGGTGATGTCAAATTAACTTGAATTTTTTTGAAGTGCCAATTGTGATTACCCATATACGGAGATAGGGCTGATAGGTAAGGAGTGCCATCTTGCTCATAAGGATGTTTCTCTGCAAATGATTGATTCCTCTTGAAAATACATTCTAGTGTTTAGTTAGGAGATATGTTGTGGGCCAAGGATTCATAAATTAGATATTTTTGTTCTTGCCAACAGAAGGAGCTCATGAAGGAGCTTATCCACACTGATAATACCACCAATAAGGAAATATGTTCTATTCCAATAGAAAAAATATAGAGCGTAGATTATAGTTGATCTTAAGTCTGGGCATTGGTCATATTCAGGAGCTACTGAGGAGGAAAAGTCATGCTTCTTTGTTAAGGAATGTCCTGAGACCCAAATTTACTATTTATCTGGCATTCGTTGGAGTCAAAACAACCCTTGTCCAAGAGAAATCATTAATATAAAGTCTACTTTGGGAGGCATGCCAACCTCAGGGGAGATACAGAGTCTGAATGAGCTGGTAGATTAGTGCTCTTCTTTCTCTTTCTTTGCATTCACACATCAGGATAAAGTTTGACTAAACTCATCCATTGATGAGCTGGTAAGTGTCCAGCATTTGCTAAGAGCAGTGGAGAGATGGGGTGTGAATAAGTACTTTCAGACAGTTTCCCTGCCATCAAAGAATTTACAGCACAAGTGAAATAGGAAAAATAGCAGAAATTAAATAGAAAACAATGAACAATAACTCTTGGATAGATATTAAAGTGCAAAACAAGGGCCAGAGTGGAGTCAGCTGGAGTAATCAGAAAAAAATGAATTTAACCTGAGACTTGAAATGTGGATGAAATTTTACTGGGGAAATAGAAATGAAATCTACTAGGAAATAAAAGAATGAGCCAAAGCAGTGTTTCTCAGTCTTGGCTGCATATTGAAAATAACTGCCTAGTTAAAAAACAAAAAACAGTGTTTAAGTCCACCTGAGAAATTCTATTCTAATTTGATAATATTGGAAATTAAGCCAAAGGACAAGACCTGGAAACAGGATGGCATAGAAACATGTGCTTGATGTAGGGTGTGTGTGTGTATGTGTGTGTGTGTGTGTGTGTGCTTAAGAAAGGAACAAGAAAAGGAAGGGAGAGAGGGATTGAGTGCGAGGGACTTGTTGGGGACCAAAGAAGAAGAGACCAAATTAAAGCAAAAATATTTATTGATATTCAAGAATTAATGTCAGTATATAACAAATAATTCCTGCACTCTCTCTTTTCTAGGAAGATTAGCTGATCCCAGACGAAGAAAAGGCTGTGGTTATGAATCTGGAGATAATTTGTGTATCTCTGTGGACAGCTGGTGGGCTGGTAGGTTCATTTATTTTTATTTTTTGAAAAGATTTTATTTATTTATTCGACAAACAGAGATCACAAGGAGGCAGAGAGGCAGGTGGGGGGTGGGGGGTGGGGGGGGGGGGGGGGGGAAGCAGGCTCCCCACTGAGCAAAGAGCCCAACGTGGGGCTCAATCTCAGGACTCTGGGATCATGACCTGAACCGAAGGCAGAGGCTTTAACCCACTGAGCCACCCAGGTGCCCCTGGTAGGTTCATTTAAATGGCAAAATGGGTAATAACCATTCCCAAGGAAAGTATTCAACCTAAAATCTTAGGGACAGAGACAAAACAATACTATTCCTTTTTTTTTTTTAAAGATTTTATTTATTTATTTGACAGACAGAGATCACAAGTAGGCAGAGAGGCAGGCAGAGAGAGGGGGAAGCAGGCTCCCCGCTGAGCAGAGAGCCTGATGTGGGTCTCGATACCAGGACCCTGAGATCATGACCTGAGCCAAAGGCAGAGGCTTTAACCCACTGAGCCACCCAGGCGCCCCAATACTATTCCTTTTTAAGAAGGAATCTATTTCGTCATGTACCTTGTCGCCTTTATGTCACATTCTAGAATTTAACAGCCATAATGTCAATAATGATTCCTCAGGACACATACAGTTTTCACAGAAGGACGGAAACAAGGAACTGCAAAGGACCATGGCCTCTGAAAGCCCAGCACTGGCAGTCAGGTGGGAGGTCCCACGAGAGACGGGGAGTCTCCAGAATGAGGAAGTATGAGAAATGAGAGAACAAGCAAATAGGGCTTCGCCTCATTTTGTTCAGACAGAATGTGTTTGACTTTAAAACCATAAATGTGTCAGAGTAGTGTACCACAAATCATTTTGTCAGTCCGTAATCAAAGGCTCAGTCACGTATTTAATACAAAAATAGTCAAAAGCTTATTTTCTAATTCTTTAATTCTATTTTGTTTTTTAGTAATAAAATTAATTTCCACACAATTTCTTAGAGATATTTCCCAAAAACTAGAGACAAGAACATATTGTTTCACTTTCTTGGATTTACACACATCACATAACACCTTTACATGTTTTTCTAATACTGTGCAGACCGGTTCTTTTCAAAGACCCACAAACAGTCATGGTCACAGGTGTAGAACTCAGGCTTCTTTATTCTCCGATTGATTTAGTAGTTTGGAGTAGCAGCCTGCTCCACTGGGGCGTAGAATTGCATTCATAAATGCATGTCTTATCTTAGACAATTTCTGCATCACCAGTGAGAATCAGTATAAGCTTTATAGCCATCTAAATTATAATGTCTAAATCTGATGGACTAGGTTATATTTAGAGAGAAATAAAAAAGTTAATTCATTGTCAATTTAATTATCCAAAGATCAACTGTCAACCCTTACCCAAAATGTTTGCTTTAAAAACCCAATATAAAAAAGGACTTTGTGATATCATGGTTGCATATTAAACTTGACTAAGTACAAAGTACAAAATGTTAACACTATAGCCACATTAAAATGTTTTTGAAAAGTATTGTTATGATAAAGCTTCAGTTAGAGGTGTATCATTCTATGTGCAAATAGATAATTTTCTTCCTTTTTTACTTAACATTTTGAAAAAATGGATATTAAGTAACATTAAATTAATATGAAATGTCAACATTAATTTTTATTTAAGATATAGACAACGGCTTGAGTCTATGTTTATTTATGATTCTAGGTTTATTAAAAAAAGCTATGTATATGATCCCTAGGGAGATTTTTAATTTTTTTTTGGTAGTGACTAACTTTTTGGTTTCTGGACCTGTGATTTTTGCTTACTGGTTTACAGATTACTTAAAAATATTCTCTATCACATTTGTTAGTGCTTGTGGTAATAATAAGTATTTTTGCTGTTACAGATATGAATTACTTTCTAAGTGCATTACCTTTCCTTGCTGCGGTTGATTCTGGCATAATAGGGATATCATCAGACCAAGTCATGCTTTTGCCACCACCCAAGGATCAGATGAATTTTTGCCTTAATGTTTCTAGTTGTCAATCATCCTTTCCTGATATAATGAGCAAGTGGAATGCCTTTTACCAGGTTGCTTTCTTAAGTTTTATAATTTATTTTCTTAGGAGGTGATGAGAGAATTTCCTTTTTTGTATAATGTTTTTTGTCTGGGTCTTTGTGTTCATCATATAATATTTTCCTAAGTGCAAAAATGTAAATTGTTATGCAAATTATATTATTACTTTACAGTGGGGCATTATGTGCCACTAATACCCTCTGAACCAATACAGCATTAACACAATGTCTATCCACTCATTTAAATTAAATTATACATAAATGTGAGAGCACAAGATGTATCTTACTAAATGAAAAGAATATTCTGGCTAATTGAACCTGCATGGCAACCAAGGGTTAATTCTTGGGCGAAATACAATTATAGAGTTTGTTTTTAGAACAGTCAATTAACTTATTTCAACTGAATTAATAAATGATAATATATAGATAGAACTAACAATTATGTGACAATGAAAACAATATTCAATAAACAAAATGCAAACATTGGCTAAACATAGAAGTGGGATAAGGTCCACAATAAAAAGATGGATTTACTAGTTCTATAGATTATTAATTCACTACTTTAGATATGATTGAATTAAATATCCTAATAAAAATTTCCTCTTTTTCTTAATTTTAAACTTTTGTGGTAATTTCTACTATGGTGGCAGAAAAAACAAATGACAAACCAAAACCAAAATCCTCCTGGCCAGTATAAAATACTGACTCTTGTGGAAATTGTTGCAGCTCATATAGGTGCATTCAATAATATTACTTATAATAGATATTTATTATACTCTATTATGGAGTGTTATTCCCTAAGAGCCTGCATAGTTCTTAGAAACAAAAATTCTCCTCTCTTGTAGAATATTTCTACCTTATATATGGGATTCAATGAAATGTTAAGGAGAGGAATTGTTATATTTTCTCAAATATGAATAAATGTCTCCTTTGCTACAGCATTTGCAGTATCCTTCTAGTAGCTTTGAAGACCTGTTGAAGTACTTCTGGGCTGCACATGTTTCAACCTTGGAATATGCTAGCAAAATATTTGAAGATAGGTAAGAGTGGATCCCAAATCATTTCTATTTAGGATGGTAAATGATTTTGGCCTTACTTACGCCTTTTTATTCCTCTTCTAAAGTTTTGGTTAATCTTCCTATTAAATGATATTATTCACTGAGTATTTTAATGATGAAGTATAACTCTTTTAGAATGATTAGATTAAAAAGTGTTTTATGAAGAAGGGGCAAAATTTTGTGGGGAAAAAACCCCATCTTGTGCTAACCAACTGATAACTAACAAAACAGCTAGCCAACCAACCAACAAATAAAACATACAACCAATTTCTTTATATAAAAAAGAAAAGAAATTTTCTTCATTATTTTGACCATGGGCACATCATATGGTAGGTTCATACTTAAGGAAAAAGATAAAATAGCATCAGGATTAGCACACAGGATAGCTTAGAAGATTATCAAGCCACTCTACATGTTACATCTACATGTCACACTCTATATCTAGAGTGTTTAGTTGTGAATAATAATGTATTAGTCAGGGTTCTCCAAACAAACAGCGCCAATAGGAGATAGTGTTAGATAGATGATAGATAGATAGATAGATAGATAGATAGATGGAGCCAGGAGAAGCCTGTCTTCCAGTCTGAAGACCATCAGTCAAGAGAATTCTCTCTTACTTTAGGGAAGGTTAGATTTCTGTTCTAATACACCTTCAAAAGATTGGATATGGCCCATCCACATTAGGGAGGGCAATATGTTTCACTCAGTCAACTGATTGGAATCTGAGATTTGGAATCTGAGTTTGGAAACTGAGATTTCCCCCAAAACCGTCACAGAAACACCCAAAATAATGTTTAACTAAATATCTGGGCACCCTGAAGCCCAGTCAAGTTGACACATAAAATCAGCTATCATGGACACTGTCTGAGGGTGAAAACAACCACTTTGAGTGAAGTGTGGGGTAGAAGTCTGGCTATGGTAAAAAACAGGAACCAAAAATTGGGGTCCTTGGTATTGTATAAGTAGACTGGTAAAGCCAGGCAGGCATGTGTGCCTTTTAATTTCACTGGTTGTCTCTCCCACTGACTCCCACTGACTCCATCAGTAAATAAATTCAAAGCACATTTCCTCCTTTGCCTCCTTTATTGATATGGTTTCAAAAACCGGATATTAAGTTGGGCAATGGAAGAGTTTTCTCCTGGGGCAGCATCAGTGATAGGATTTGTGGCTGCAGTTGTAACTCAACTGCTTTTTCTATTCTGATGACAGGAAATAGGAATGAGATTATTAGACAACGATTCTGGCCTGGGATTACCAACCTCAAGATATGGCTGATAGCAAGTCATTGCTCTAGATTACTTTTTTCATTTCCAGATGTTCCAGGTTCATATACAAAGATAAATCACTAGAGAATCCAACATTGTCCCTAAGAAATATAAGAGTACTTCAGGTAAATTCAAGGAGATTGAAGAAACTTTTTTCTTATAGGCACATTTCCTGTCTCCTGTGGACTTAGACTTTTAATCTTATTGTATTTATTCCCATATATCTAATGGAACTGCTTTTGAAAGATATATCATATTTTTAACGGGCTAAATTTATTTAAAAACTCCAAAACCACAGAGCATATGAATTTTTGGTGAACAATCTTAAATATTTACATGACTATTTTGATCACAAGTATATGACCTAAAAATTTTTTTCTGATAGTGTTAGAAGCAGTTTCCTCACTAATTATAACCCCAAAATTGCTTTTTAACAACTCTTTTTATTCTCTGAAATTTGATCCTTCTTACTTGACCTTCTGTTTAGGTATCAACAAATGACTCTCTCAAATGAGTTCTTTAAATAGCTACTGTTTCTCAAGTACAATAAGTAAAAGCAATTTCATGAAGTATCTTAATATAAGATCTCACCTGAAAACACCTCCTTTGTCTAGATCCCGAGCATGTAGTTGAGCTGTTTAGGAACTTTCTTAAAATGTTATGGCCAGGGAGTAGCAGGGCTAGTATTCAAATTCCTCTTGACTCCATAGCTCATTTTCTTGCCTGCAAGCTGTACTGTCTGCAAGGTACATGGCCTACAAACTCATTTGAGGAGGCCAGTAACTACCAAGGTTCTTCTTCCCTTCTAAAATGATATTAAAAGCTATTAAACAATAAAAAAAATACTTCCACCTTTTCAATATATAATGACGCAGGAATAAAACACAATATTCACTTCCTTGATGAGGAATCTTTCAATTCTGGGGAGAGATGAACCATGCAGGCAATCACCTAATTGAACAAAATATCATTCTTACCTCTTCTCCCTCCTTCTAGGTATGTTAGCAGGCAAGTGAGTATGATCAGGGGTTCCTTGTCCTAGGAGTTAGAATAGTGGATGGATGGTCCTTAGACCATCTATGGGAATGGTCTGTGGGAAGATCTTAGCATCTTCCCACAGCTGCTGCTATCTCTATTTTAGGAATTCTTCAGAGATGCATCCATTCTTTCCTTCCTTCCTTCCTTCCTTCCTTCCTTCCTTCCTGTTTCTTTAATTCACATATTGAATTCAGGTGTGCTTTCTTATTTTTTGTTTTGGATCACTTTTAGTTTGTATATTATCCACTTCTTATATGTCAATGATTTAAAGAGTCATGTGGTTTTATGAGGTTTTTCCATCTCTTCCACCAAAAATACACAAGTAAATGAAACAGCTGTATCCAGGGAAAATATGACTATAACCACTGGTTACTTTGATATTTGGTACTATATTTCTAAAAATAAAAAATCCTATAACATTTCCTGATTTGTAGATTTAAGTATAATCCTTTTTATCATGACCATAGAAAATTATCACTTAGTTCCCCTCACCCACACACCACACAAATTCTTCCCACTTCTCACTTTCTCTGCATGAATGTTTAATGATTTGGATTGGGTCAATGTTCAGTGGCTACATTATTTTAACCATTAATTGCTCTTCATATCACATGTACTAAACCGATTACAATTATTTTCCTTTGTTATCTTATTACCTTTAGCGTTGATAATTTTTTGTGCATTTTTGTTTACTTTCTATTGTACACAACGCTAATTACTTCAAGTTGGCAAATCAAGGAAGTTTCTTCTCAATATGTTCAAAAGCATCTGGCATTATATCAATTTTTTCTTCTTGAAGAGGTTTCTTTCAGAGCTGCTAACCTGCTCTGCTTTGCCTAGGTGGTCAGATAGGATTCTTAGGTCTCTAGTATCTTTGTACTAGATTTCCTTTGTCTCTTCTTTTGAGTTGAATCACCCATTTCCAGTATCCTGTATCTTTTTATTTCTTGGATAACTTTGTTTGTTAGAACTTACATACTAGTCGATTCAGAACAGTTATATAAGAAGAAAAAATTGTAGGTAATTTGCATTCTTACAGTATCATTATTCTATCACAATTTCTGACTGAGGCTTTGAGTGATTACAGAAATCTAGACTGGTAATACTTAATATTTTTGAAGGCATATCTCCATTAATTTTTAGCTTCAGTTTCATTGTTGAGAAGTCTGCAATATATTAGGTGTGTTGCCCTGTATTTCATTTTGTTTTCTTCCCGAGAATGTAGCACAGGTGATAACTACTAAATCTCAGTGTCATAGACCAGTGTTTATTCCTCACATGTTTAAGATTCAGCTGGGCAGGTCTGCTGTTCACTCCTGGGCTCCCCTCACATTAGCTGACTTTGATCGGCATCACAGGGTTGAGTGAAGCTCAGCTCTGCTCCACTTGTCTTCTCATTCTTCAGCTTGAGTGTGTACCATAGTGACAGCACAATGGCAAGAGAGAGAAACCAAATTGTGAAAACATATTTCATGCTTACAGGGTGTCAAGTTGGCTAATATCCTATTGGCCAAATGAAATCTTATGGCTAAACCAGGATCAGAAAGTTATGCCTCTCTCCTTCCCACCTCCTTCCAGGGTAACAGGGAAGGGGCGCTGGGAAAAACAAACACCAGAGATAGAAAGAGTTTGAAAAACTGAAGACATGTTTGCAATCTACTACATACTGGGATATTTCCTTCAAATCTCATATGTTACTTTTTTAGGTAAAAGAATATATTAGGGCTTTTTCTTTACATAAGACAATACTGAGCTCTGTATGGTCTACATATACTTAAAACTGTTGGATCTTGGATCCTAAGATTGATTGGTGCACGTGTATCTGTATTTTAAATTAAAATGAGCCTCTTAAGGTGTATTTTTATTTTTTTTACTTGACTACATCTTTACTGAAATATTAGATGAATTGTCCAATAACACATTGAGTTAAATCATTTGAAAGGATTCTATTTGATCTGACTTTGCTTATATGCCTTTGTGCCTTGAACTGGTGCCCTCACCTCTTTCCTAGTGTTTATTTAAGCCATTGTTCTTAGGGCTTGCTGTTTATCTAAGCCATTGCAGTTTATTTAAACCATTGTTTCTCACTTGTGATGAGCACTGGGTGTTATATGTAAGTGATGAATCACTAAATTCTACTCCTGAAACAATATTACACTATATGTTAATTAACTAGAATTTAAATAAAAACTTGAAACTGAAAAATCAAAAACAGAAACAAGAAAATAATGAGGCTGAAATTCTGAATGGACTAATTAAAATTGTACCTGTTTCCATTTGTCTCTTAGGTTGGAGTATTATTCTAAACCAGAAGCAAATTTTGGAAGAAATTGGTGTGTGGCTGTGAAATATTTAGCTGCAGCCCTCTTTCCAACAACTTTGGTCAGAACATATGAATTCCAGAAGGGCTTGCCTCCACGAATACTTGTTAACGGGGATAGAGCCCCCTTCATCCATGACTTTACTGACTTTCAAAACATGATTCTTCTTGTTCTAAGTTTTCTTCACCAAGTGGATAACTCTCCAGGTAAGAGCCTTGTAAGCAATACCTTAAAGAAAATTAATATTTCATTGAATAAAGGAAGAAATAATGATTTGATTAGATACAAAGATCATCCTAACACATACTGTCAAAGAAAGTCATGATTTTCCATGGGTATCTATTCCACAGTTTTTGGTCCTTCTAAGGGTGGCCTGTCCTTTCTTATGCATCTTTATTGATCCATGAAGCCACCAGACAGACTCCCAACCATGAATACTCTACCTGGCAAAATTTTTCTTCATAATTTAAGGAAAAATAAAGAGTTCTCCAGACAAGCAAAAGCTGAAAGCGTTCAGCACCAGTAAACTGGCTTTATAAGAAATGTTAAAGGGGCTTCTTTAAACAGAAACATAAGAGTTGCTAATTATAACAAGAAAACATATGAAAGCATAAATCCCTCTGATAAAGGTAAAATACAGTTAAATTCAGGATAATCTAATGTAATGGTGGTGTGTTCATAACCTTTAAACTTCTAAATGAAGATAAACAATTCCATTTACAATTACATCAAAAAGAATAAAATATCTAGAAATAAATTTAATCAAGGAGGTGATAAGACCTGTACACTGAAAACTGTAAGACAATAATGAAAGAAATAGAAAAAGACACAAGTAAATGGAAAGAAATTCCATGTTCATGAATTGGAAACATTAATATTGTAAAAAGTCCATACTACCCCAAACAGTCTACAGATTTAATGCACCATGTATTAAAATTCCAGTGTCATTTTTCACAGAAATAAAATGATCCTAAAATGTGGATTCAACCACAAAAACACCCTTCATAGCCAAAGCAGTCTTGAGAAAGAAGACCAAATCTGGAGGCATCTCACTTACAAATTTCAAGCTATACTACAAAGCTATAGTTAGCAAAACAGTAAGGTACTAGCATAAAAAGAGACACATAGATCAATGGAACAGAATAGAGAGCCCAGAAATAAACACACATGTATGTGGTCAGTTAATTTACAGCAAAAGAGCCAAGAATAAACAATGGGGAAAGGACATTCTCTTAAATAAATGTGCTGGGAGAACTGGGCAGCCACCTGCAAAAGAATGAATTGGGCCATTATCTTACCTCAAATGCAAATGGGTGACAGTGAGATCTGGAGCCATAATCCGATAGGAGAAAACAAAGGATAAGCTCCTTGACGTTGATCTCAGTGATGAGTGTTTGAATTAGACATTAAATGCAAAGGCAACAACAAGAACAAATTACAAATGGGACAATATTGAACAAAAAGGAAGCAAAGGAAATTATCAAAAAATAAAAAAGGAAAAAACCCTACAAAATGGGAGAAATTGTTTGCAAATCATATATCTGATAGGGAATTAATACCCCCAAAATGTAAACAATCTGATTTTAAAATGGGCAGATCTGACCAGATATTTTTCCAAAGAAGACAAAGAGATGGCCAACAGATGTTTGAAAAGGTGCTCGACATCACCAGTCATCAGGAAAATGCAGAGATCAGGGAAAACCACAATGAGATACCACATCATACTTGTTAGAATGTCTATTACTAAAAAGATAAGAACTAACAAGTGTTAAGGAGAATGTGGAGAAAGGGGACCCTTGTGCACTGCTGTTGGGAAAGTAGATTGGTGCAGCCATTATGAAAAATAGTAAGAAGTTTTCTCAAAAATTAAAAATAGAATTATCACACTTCTGAGTATTTCTCTGAAGGAAATTAGATTACTGTCTGAGAAAGAGATATGCAGCCCCACGTTCAGTGCAGCATTATTTACAATAGCTAAGGCATGGAAACAATGTAAGTATCCATAATGGGGGAAGAAAATGTGATGTATACATATATATTCATACATATGCTTCAATATATATAAAATGGAATTTTATCAGCCATCAAAAAGAATAAAATCCTGTCCTTTGCAACAACATGGATGAACTTTGAGGGCTTTATGCTAAGTAAAGTAAGTCAGAGAAAGAAAAATATTGTCTGATCTCATTTTAGATGGAATTTATAAAAAATCACTCATAGAAGAAGAGAGATTAGTGGTTGTGAGAAACAGGGGGTAGGGGGTGGGCAAAATGGGTAAAGATGGTCAAAAGGCACAAACTTCCAGATATAAGATAAATAAGTCATGGAGATGTAATATATAATATGGTGACTGTAGTTAACAATATCATGATTATATATTTGTGAGTTGCTAAGGGAGTGTATCTTAAAAGTTCTCATCACAAGAAAAAAAATTGTGACTATGTGTGGAGACAGATGTTAACTAAAGTTACTGTGGTGACTTTTATTATATATATACATATATATATACAAAATCTATAAAATTACATTGTACACCCAAAACTAACAATGTTATATGTCAGTTATATCTCAGTTAAAAAAAAAACTTACTAGGTTTTAATCTGATAATCTATTGCATTAAATTGAAGTGCACAATGGGGTGCAATGTAAAGTTAAGTGGTTAACATGCAAAGTTAGTGGTTAATGCCTAAATAAACACCTACCATGTGCCTGAAGTTGTGTCAGGTGCTTTTTTCCCCCTTATCATATATAAATATCACTACAATACTTTTATAAAAAATATTGCCACGGCTGGAGCTGACCATTGACATTTGGCCTTCAAGAGACACTGCGGAGCTGGTCCTGCTCTCAGCCAGCCGCCCAGAGTAGGGCAGTGGAGGGAATATAAATGTTGGAGTTGCCCAAAATGAGGTGAATCCATGTACCCACATAATGAACAGCCAGGGTAGGTGGCTGACATACGTGTTAGCAGTTGGCTTGCTTCATATAGTCTTCCTCAGTAGTCCCTTCTTCAGTGATTTTAACAAATATTATACGCATTCCGGGAAGTATGATTTTTGCATGCAATAAAAGAAATACCTTTTGAAACTCCTGACCAGGGTAAAGCAAAGCTCCTAACTCCCTGGGAGCAATGCACTGTGGAGTGCAGCTTATATCTGCACAGATGTTTTGTACAATTTTTCCAGTAATCTATATTTTCTGGCAAGTCTGTATACAAGGTATAATCCAATTCGCTTTACCCTAAACATAGTTTCTCTCCTGAGTTGGTATTTCCCAAAATGCCAAAGTTACATGGTGTTTGGATGGTTGGAATTCATAACTATTAAAATGTTTTGAAGCCTAACACAATTTTAATAGCTCCTGAGTTTTCTGTAAGGAAGGAATGGTTAGTAAACTGCACTGTTTCTGTGATAATGTGAAATGGGAGGTATTTAATTCGAGGACCAGTTCCTGGTTCTTCACGTGCTGTTATGAAGTGCAGATTTTTACTAGAAGCTGCCTCTGTTCAATGTATCTGGGACCTCTCTGAAGAGAGGATTTATAGACAGTCCAGGCCCAGCTTATAACCTAAATGGCTATAAAGTGAGATGTAATAGATAAATTCGAGGAAATACTGGATTTATAAGGGAACAAAGACCAGTTTCGCTTGTAATGGATAGGATTATGTGAGGAGAAGAAACTTTACCATCATTTTGTCATGGTCAGTTTAAGCAGACTTATTGTAAACCAGAATCATCTCTTCACAAGTTTATTACAGATTGTTTTGATTACCATGTATATTCTCCTTGCATTTTTTAAAACGAAATATATGCTCTTGTTTTATACCAGCCAATCCCTACCTTTTTTTTTTTTTTTTTAAAGCTGGCTCCACATTGAGTTCATTTTTACATTTATTAAGTTACTGGGTTCCCGAAGGTCCACTGTCATGACTGGTGTTAGAAGACTCTGGGCATCTTACAAATAGCCTGGGAGTCAGCTTTCTAATTTGGGAACAAAGTGGATTTTGCTACCTTTCCATTCACAAGACAGCTAAACCATTTAAGAAAATAATTTTTCCCCCTCTCTCTGCCTGCCTCTCTGCCTACTTGTGATTTTCTCTATGTCAAATAAATGAATAAAATCTTAAAAAAAAAGAAAATTTATTTCTCAGGGTTGAAGTATATGGTAATTTAAAGGCCTCTGCTTATTTGATTGATCCATCAAATTGTTAAAGTCTGCCACTTTTAGAAAAGGAAATAAAATGAACAACGATATAGCTGACCTGTGGTCTGGCAGAAACCACTTCTCCAGCAGTAATACCAGGTAAATAATGGAGTGGGTTTTTTTAAGCAGGTCCAAAGTAAAAGAAAACATCTTTTCTTAGTCCTCCTGCTCCAACCCCCATATTTTGCCCATTAATATTTGCCTTTCAGTAATACATGAGTTTGGTAGGTAAGTCAAAGTAGTAACTATTTCCAAAGCAGCAATTATACTGAATTTTTGACTTATATAAGCTTCTCATAGTTGCTGACTTTAACTCCAAGAAATAACTACATACTACTTTGAGTAGTAAATATGTCAAAAAACAAGGTTTTGATATGAGATGAAACTGAAAAACCTAGTAACATTTGTAGACAAAACAGTGAAACGAGTTTTAGACCAACTTAAAAATCATTTTGTTTCAATAAACTGAGTTTTGGGGAGTAATGATCATTGTTTTGTATTTCAAAAGTATTGAGTTTAGAAATCAGTTGTATGATAATGCCTTTGTATGTTTGTCTTTTCCCATGCATTTTTAAATAACCAGTAATCTACACTTCATTAAATTTTTTGGATGTGTTGACTGACTCAATATTAATCAAATTAGCCTAACTTCCTCACTAGTTTAAACAGAAAGAAGAGAAAAGAGCTATTTTTGTTCTTGGGACTTTATAACAGATTAGCTCTAGCCAACTGAGAAACATGAGCCAAATTCTCTCACCCACCAATCAGGTAACATGCTCCATCTCCATGGAATGAATTAAACGATGTTAACGAGAATAGCTCTTCATGGAAATTAATCTTCCCATCTCCAGAGTGTAGGAAGAAAACAGAAGTAGATCTGGGACCAAGTGTTCTGGACACTTTCAAACCATTAACTCCCATATGTTAACAGATCTAACCTGAAATATTTCTCCTCTTCAAAAATCATTTTTAAAACTTTTATTTTTTCTCTATTTTAAAAGCATTTAAATTGCTGTTACTTTTACTGACTTATCTTAAGCTATAATATAGTCAAACTTAAAAAGTCTAAGTGCAGGACGCCTGTGTGGTTCAGTTGGTTGGGCAGCTGCCTTCGGCTCAGGTCATGATCCCAGCGTCCTGGGATCGAGTCCCACATCGGGCTCCTTGCTCAGCAGGGAGCTTGCTTCTCCCTCTGCCTCTGCCTGCTACTCTGTCTGCCTGTGCTCTCTCTGACAAATAAATAAATAAAATCTTAAAAAAAAAAAAGTCTAAGTGCATCGATACGTTAAATGACAATTAAAGTCTTCTTCCCCACCTCTCTTCATTTATACCTCTTGGCTCTTCACCCAGTTTTTAAAGTGGTGCAAATTGTGTTTGGACATAAATATATAAATGGATAAATAAGACCTGTGTTCTTTGCACAAATGAAATCATACTCACTGCTTTGCACTCCATTTTTTACTAGAAAATTTTCTTGAGGCTCTTGGATATCAGGACATATTGATCCAACTCATTCTGTTTAAAGGATATGTAATGTTTCATTTAATAAATTTACTATAACTAGGCATTATTTTCTGTTATAAACTGATGGTAATAATGTAACAATGGCATTTTATATATGTTTTTCTTGGCAGAGTTTATGATTTTACCAATAAATTTGTAGAGAGGAAATGAATTAAAGTCAATGAGTCATATATTGCTGAGTGGCACTTAAAACAGTTTTCAGGAGTTTCATTTTTGTCATAAAACTGAATTAAGGTTTTTGTTTTCTCTAAATTACTATCATATAGCAATTTCTCTAACGTACATTAGTTTCTTATGTAGAAAATGCTATTTCACTATTGTATTAATTTACAGTTCTTGATTTTTTAAATTTAAATTCATTAGCCAACATATAGTACATCATTAGTTACAGATATAGAGTTCAGTAAGTCATCAGTTGCATATAACACCCAGTGCTCATCACAACATGTGCCCTTCTTAATGCCGGTCACCTAATTACCCCATCCCCCCACCCGCCTATCTTTCCAGCAGCCCTCAGTTTGTTTCCTATAGTTAAGAGTCTATAATGGTTTCTCTCCTTCGCTGATTTCTTCTCATTCAGTTTTCCCTCTCTTTCCCTATGATCCTCTGCAGTGTTTCTTATATTCCACATATGAGTGAAAACATATGATAATTGTCTTTCTCTGATTGACTTATTTCACTCCGCATAATACTGTCCAGTTCCTCCATGTCACTGTAAAAATTGTAAATGGTAGGATTTCATCCTTTTTGGTGGCTGAGTAATATTCCGTAGTATACATGAACCACATCTTTACCCATTCATTGGTTGAAGAAGATCTCAGCTCCTTTCAGTTTGGCTACCACAGACATTGCTGCTATGAACATTGGGGTGCAAGGGCCCCTTTTTTTCACTATATCTGTATCTTTGGGATAAATACCCAATAGTGCCATTTCTGGGTCATAGAGTAGCTCTATTTTTAACTTCTTGAGGAGCCTCCATACTGTTTTCCAGAATGGCTGTACCAGTGTTCCCCTTTCTCCACAACCTCACCAACATGTTTTGTTTCCTGACTTGTTCATTTTAGCCATTTTGACTGGTGTGCAGTGGTATCTCATTGTAGTTTTGATTTGTATTTTCCTGATGGCTAGGGATGTTGAACATTTTTCCATGTATCTGTTAGCCAGTTGTATGCCTTCTCTGTGAGAAATGTCTGTTCATGTCTTCTGCCCATTTCTTGACTAGATTATTTGGTTTTTGAGTTATCTGATACATTATTTGCAAATATCTTCTCCCATTGTGTAGGTTGCCTGTTAGTTTTGTTGATGAATTTACAATTCTTTTGATGTGTTTGTGCACTTTCCCTAGTTTTCTGATTATTTGTATTTCTTATTGATTTTTGTATGAGTTTGTCAATAAATTTTAAATTTAAAAACTTCATATGTATAATTATCAAGTAATAAATACGTAATTTTCATGTGAAAATACATAGTTTTATTTAAAATAAACATCTTAACAATTAAGTATTAACTTGAATTTACATGTAATAATTTTATATCTTTTCCAGGTTTATTTTCATTGACTAAATGGAAAATTTTAATGAAGACACATCATGCAAGGAAGCAAGTTCTAGAGCTTTTTCAAATAATTCTTGAAAGCTTTAATCCAACATTTCTGAGTGTTCCCAATGTTTAATTAGTGAACTAAAGATGAGCAATTCTAATTTGTTGAGCAAAAGTAATTTCAAAATTTTAATATGATCATATCCATGTAGTTTTCTTATTTCTGATATTTTTGATTTATGCTCATTTGTTAGGATTTTATCCATGCATTCTAACTTTAAATTCAAATCAATGCTATGATTATTTTGCTTGATTAATAATTCTTGAGTTTTAAAATTTGGAGATCTAAAGAAAATTATATTAAGCCATCATAAATCATTGTGAAATCGATAAACAGACATTAAATTTATATGGCTCCTTTGTTGTTACCCTATAAACCTAATTACATGAAATTTAGAGCAATATGTCTTGATGATTTATAACCAAAATCCAGAACATTTTAAAATAAATACTGACAGTCAACTAAGATTTTAAAAACTCATTAAACAGAACTGACAGAATACATATCTGATTTGTCTTTCTATGTGTATGTGTGTTTCCTGTTCTTGGGTCCACACTTGATAATGAATGCTTCAGTGTCAAGTTTGTCAGTGTTGCTCTCTTTCAGGAGAGAGACTACTCTGGCCAGGAGATGGTGACTTCCAGTGCTGAAATGAAGCCTTTGTATGTAGGTTTTCCCAGGGCCTCATCTACAGACCGACTCTACCCTCTAACTGTTGGAAAAGGAAATGCTTCTACCCTTGCTCTCTTTCTGATATAAGTAATATCCACATCATGACCAGAAGCATCTTTTCAATTAAAAGTCAAATCATGTTTCTCCTCTGCTCAAACTTAAAATGGCTTGCTATCTCTCTGAGAGTAAAACCCACAGCATATATACATGTGACTCACACAGTTGACAGGATCTAGTTTTATTAGATCTCACTCCCTTTTTCCTACTCTCCTCCCACTATCCCCTTTCACAATGGCCTCCTTGCTCTTCCTTAAACAATAAAACACACCCATGACTCATAAATTTTGGAGCATTGTTTCTTTTCTGTCAAGAATGCTCTCCCCCCAAATCACTACCTGCCTCATCTCTCCACCTCTTACTACTCTTTTTTCCAATGTCACCTTCTTTGACTGTCAGGATATTCTTTGACTTCTTTGTGTAAATTTGTACCCACACAATAATCTCTATCCTTTTTATCCTGCTTTATTTTTTTCTTCATATCACTTATATCCACCCATCACATGCTCTATTAGTTTCTTTGTTTCTTGTCTGCCTTCCTACACCAGTGTGGGAGCTCCATGATGGTAGAGCTTTTGTTCTATAATAGCTACATCCCTAGGACCCAGGACAGAAGTTTTGGTAAACACTCAATTATAGTCTTGTTTGTATGAAAACATGAAAAATAAAAGAATGTTTGAATAAATAAAAAAGAATTGATGGAGCTTTCAAATACTAACCCGAGTTTTGTTTTAATATGAAAGCCACAGACATATGCTATGGGCACTGGAAGAGAAGAGCAGAAATTACTTGATAATCAAAGTGCATAATAAATTTCAGAAGACAAAATCAGAATAAGTAAGGAATTGATGATATCCAATCTAATCACTAGTATATTGTTTAGGAAAATAGTTACAAAAGCAAAGAAAAAGTTAAAAAAAATCAAATGGGACCGAAAAGTAAATTGACTGCATTAACTAATAGTGGGTAGAGGGAAGTAGCATTTCATAGACACACCTAAAACTGTGAGACACACCTAAAACACTTTTGAGAAGTGTAAAGTACTGGGGCCATTCCCACAAAGGAAGAATTTAGGAAGTCACGCTTGTTTGTGAGAAGTGACCTTTCTGTGTATGGGATGGGGATGGTCAGTCGTGGTCTACCAATAATTTTTTTTTTAAAGATTTTATTTATTTATTGGACAGACAGAGATCACAAGTAGGCAGAGAGGCAGGCAGAGAGAGAGGAGGAAGCAGGCTCCCTGCTGAGCAGAGAGCCCGATGTGGGGCTCTATCCCAGGACCCTGGGATCATGACCTGAGCTGAAGGCAGAGGTTTTAACCCACTGAGCCACCCAGGTGCCCTCTACCAATAATTAAAAAAAAATCGTTTTTGAACCCATAGTGCACTTTATTGCAATGATGCAGAAAAAGTGAATGAATAGAAATTGTTTCAGTAATAAAAAAAACAGTGTTTTTTTAAACCATGCTTTTATTTTTTATGTTATTCCTACACATATCAGCTAACTTTAACTTGATCTGTATATTCATCAGTAGAGGAAAGATTCCATACTGTTCTTAATTAGTTTAGAGTATGTTCTTTCTGTGTTTAAGAGAGGCATAAAACTAATAAATGAAACTCCCAGTTCCTCTCTGGTCCTATGTCCCAGTCACATCCTTACTTTAGGACTCTGCTTTTGCAGGCAGCACACTGGTATAATGGAATCTCACAATCCTACATTATTTCCATTGGAACAAAAGAAGGAGAGAGAGAGAACCAGAGGACGAGATCATCTGAATTGGTTTATTGCTTTAGGATTGATTTCACACAAGAACTAAGTCTACTGAAATCCCTTTAGTCTTTAATTTCTGAGTTTACATATCTGGGAAATATATGTTTAATTTATTGGTGTACAGGGATTGAAATCAGGACCTTTATAAATTAATGAAGTCAAGTCACTCTGACTCACCTAATCTCTAAACTAATGAAATTCCAAGGAGCAGAACGTTTGGAGTGCTTAGCCTTGCAATGCATGAAGCCATGCACCCATTTGCAAAGTGCTTGGCATTTCTGGGGGCATGCATCCCATCAACATTCTAATTCGTCCTGATGAACCATAAGCTTTGAACATATTAGCTCCTTGTTTTACCTTTTGGGTGAGTCTTTTTTGGTATTACACCCACATACTGTGAGAATTAAACCCAAACAGATTATGGGATGACAATTTACACTCAGCTACACTTTTGATAGAATGAACAATTGCCTGGGTTAGTAAGAGTTCCTTTCGTTGAAGTGACGATAATCCAAACTACCTGGGGCAAAAAGGGGGATCTAGTGGAGGGACACCTTGTCAAATGTGATTAAAGGAGAGTTTTAAATAGTCTTTGAGCCATGAACACTTCCAGGACTCTCTATCCCAGCCTCTTGTCTCTGCTTCTCTGTTTTTAAGCTTCATTTCCTTCCTATTAGAGGCTGCCTTCGAGTTCTGCTCCCTAGCACCTGTGTCCCACATGTTGCTGCTCCTTCTACTAGGAGGCACTGGCTGGGTTTCCCTAATTCTAATTTGAAAAAAGCCCCAGCAAAGGATACTGAGTTACTCTTTTTAGGTCATAGGACTACCCTTGGTATATTCAGCCAAGGCAAAGAGCCCACAGTGCCATGACTGACCCAGCCTGAGTCTGGGGCCGAATCCTGGACTAGTTAGTATCACAGGAGATGTTGGGGCTTGGAGATCAGATCTGAAATAACATAACAGCTCCCATTCAAACCATGTGGCCTAACAGGATAGGGAGACTGCTCCATGATGTAGGATAATGTTAACCTAGAATTGCTGGCAAAAGAGCCCTGTGACTACATTCTGAATATGGAGAGATTTCAAGGAAAATGAGAAGGCCTTACTCTTTCTCAAAAATTGGTGTCTCGTGTGCTTGGGTTTTTTCCATGTATTTCTTTGATTTAAGGAAGCATCCATACTAAAAAACAAGTAGGGACACCTGGAGGGTACAGTCTGTTGAGTGCCCGGCTCTTGGTTACCAATCCGGTTATGATCTCGGGGTCGTGGGATGGAGCTCCTCCTCATTGGGCTCTGTGCTCAGCCTCGGAATCTGCTTAGCATTTTCTCTCCCAGGTCCCTCTGCCTCGCCCACCCCAACATAGGTTTTAGAAAAAAAAAATCCAAAGAACTATTTTTGGGGGAATGTGCTGCCACTCAGAATGACTTGCCTAAGGGTTATCTTATCCCACCTGTTTTCCTTGCTGGCAGAATCTGCCTCTCTCCGTAGAAGCTGAGAATGTTCCCTGAAACTACTGTCCTTTTTGGTTCATGGTAGGGGCTTAATAAATGTTGAATACTGAGTGGTTATTGGAGATTGAATGCTTAAGGAGCCCCAGACCAACACACTGAGAGGCCATGTGCCTGGGAATTAAGTCCAGGTAGTTTGGAGTCATGCAGATATTAGTTCAAGTCTCACTTCTGATCTTGGGAAAGTTAAAATTTGGAAAACATACACATGTATACACATTTTATGTGTATGTGTAGACATCAAAGTGTCTGATAGAGTATCTGGCAAATAATAATAGTAACAAATCTACCAGTGTCAAGGACTTCTCTAAAGACTTACATTTGTTTGCTCGCCTCAACATCATAACAACCCTTATGAGCTAGGTAGGTACACTTACTATTTACATTTTATAGATGAGGAAACTGAGAACAGGGAAGATAAATGACTTGTCTAGGTCACTATTGGGCCATGTCTTTAAATAAATATTAATTATTATTAGACATGCAATCATTAAGATATAATTTGGAAAAAACCTAAAACAGAAAACAGGAAAAAAAAGGAATATATTATATTTAGGTTTTTGTTGTACCATCTAGTAATAATGAAAAGAATCTCTTCCTTTTACATTATGTAATAACTGAGGATATTTTATTTTGCTTAATGCAGTCTTTAAACAGGTATTATAAATTGAAAACATATTTACAATTACATGTTTACATACTTTATCAGTCCAGCAAAGAAGATAGCACACATTTAAAGGATCATTCCAATTAACATTCTAGAAATCAGCTTTCCAGTGCTGATGTTGATAATAACTTCTAAATTTAGAAAGCATTGGCATACATTCTCTTGCAGAAAATGGGCATTTGCTCACTGCTGCAGAATAAAATGAGCCAGATTTCAAGGTTTGCAACACTGTGGTTGATATGTGAGCCTTCTTTCTGGGAAGTAAATAATTGCTAACGATGAAGTAAAAAGTAGGTAAGTGCTAGGGGCCCTTCCTGAGGATGTGCTCACTTATCCCACAGATGGCACTGGAGCTGCTTTGCAGTTCACAGCGAGGATAGGAGAGAGGGAGCCACAGGGTGCAGAACTGGCCAGCCAACTTGGTTCCGAATCGACCTGTCCACCAACAATTTTGATACAATGCAGCCATGCTATTCCCTTTTATAAATGTGGGAATTATAAGAGCACGATTCTAATATTTATCATTTCTCCACAGTGCAGCACAATTTTAATGTGATACCTGAGAGCTTTATATAAAAAATTGATTGATTTGAATATTTTAAAGGTTATATCTAGCTCAACATCACCTGATGATTTTTAGTAGCAACTTATATTTATACTGAAGAAATAATATTTCATAGTGTATGTGATCAATAAATTTTCCCTGGAGGACTAGACATGTACTGAGAGCTTTTACATGCAGAGAATTCATTATGCCATGCGCTAGAAGCCTAGTATCTGTCTAACATTCTTTTATCTTGTTATTTGATTAGGTCTTTAAAATCTTGATATTATTAGATAGCAAGGAGGAAAAAAAAGAGAAAGCAGGTAACTTGTACATGATGTTCTCTTTCCTTGAGATAATGATACTTTATGATGTATGGACATTATTTTTTATCCTGCCCCAGGTGAAAAAAGATGTTACTCTAGCTTGCTACAATTAGTTTAATTACCAATACCTGTATTAGCGGGCGTTGGTGGTATAGTGGTGAGCATAGCTGCCTACCAATACCTGTATTAAATGTCAGTAAGGGAACAGTTATTTGTGGCATAGATAAACTAAGAGCTAATGAATGTCATTTTTTGCAACATTTAAAAGTTGATATATTTTGATATAAATCTCATTAGTGTCAAAAGAAAGTTGAGGATTTTTTAAAGGTGCCGTAAATAGGAAATATATACATGCGTCATCAATATATTTTTAGTTGATATAAATGTTTGGATGATAATATATCTCATTAAATAAATCTATTATTTCACAGTATCATCTGGTATCCTTGCAGTTCTTTAAAAATGTATCACTTTAATAAAAATTTTAAAAATGTTTCCTTGGGATATAGAAAGCAGCAGCTCTTGCAATATCTTCATTTGTACCCCATTCCCTCCTTCAAGAGAAATTTGGAATTGAGCAAGAAATCACTTGAGATTTATCAGAAATCAATATTCACATACACACACTCAGAGCTCAACACCTCGAGAAGCCCAAAGTAATGGCATTTAGTCATATTCTCCTGATGGGGGAAAATACACTGGAGAGCCTTTCTGTGTCCAAGCAAGATGTAAGATTCCTAACCATCCTCTAGGTATGTTCCATAACTTACAATTAAAATAAAGTGAGCACCATTATTTGCCAATATTTTATAGCAAGACATAGATTAGCCTGTTCTTGGCAGTGACCAGAAACAGTTTGGCAAATTATTCAGGGACACAAGAGACAAGTCAGCTCAGGTATGGCTAGAATAAGATCTAAGCAGATGTACTGAAGAGCTTGGGATTATCTGCTCATCTTTATCACACCATCCGAGTCCTTCTCCAAGCTCTGGTACAGTGGGCGTTCCTTGTCTGGGTTAGCTGTGCCTGGCCCTTCCTCTTATCTGAGCTGAAGGTTTAGAAACACAAGGGCCTCTGACTCCTCCTCATGAGGGCCAATATATATATGTGTGTGTATATCTATATCTATCTATATATCTATATATATATTTTTTTATCCATTTGACAAAGAGAAAGAGAGAGATTGATCACCAGCAGGGGAGCAGTAGGCAGAAGGAGAGGGAGAAGCAGGCTCCTCCGTGCGTGGGGAACTGGACATGGGGCTTGATCGCAGGTCCCTGGGACCATGACCTGAGTCAAAGGCAGATGCACAACCAACTGAGTCAGCCAGGCACCCTGAGGGCAAATATTTGAAAGGAGAGATTTATCAGGTCCACTGACAATACTGACAAGATCCCAGGCTTTAGCGGAGTTGGGTTTATGATGGAAACCACATTGGCTTCTTTCCCCAGACAGGGTGAGGGTGTATTCTAATCCATTTTATGAACCACATCTCTGATGCAATATGGCCTTGGTGTCCCTCTATGTAGGATCGACTCTGCCAATCGGTGCCTTAAATGAGGGTCCTGATACTGATAAAGACTCCCCTGCGGATCTTTGTATGGGAGACATCACAAAATTGTCTTGATCTCCATATCCACTTCCCATATTTTCCACAATACTCTGTTTCTTGCTGGAGACCCACAGGACTACCTCCTTCAGGAAAACCTGTAAACCATACTTTTGTAAAATCTGCCATGCTTCCTGCAGGCACAAATATTTCTATCCCATATCTATCCCATGTCTATCTTTTCTTCCATATTAAGTTCCTGGAACCCCATGTAACTCTGTCTTCTACCAATATGTGTAAGATTATTCTTCACTGAGGTATTGTACAATGGAGAGACCAGTCTATCCACTGAACTATTGTTCTAGTTCCCAGAGACTGAGATTAGGGCTTTTGTAACAGGTAATGGTTCATTTTTCCCATACCTAACTTTTTTCCTGGAAACAAGTGTAAGACAAACCTAGGATAGAAAGTTAACTTTAGGAAATGCAATGTAAATCAGAGGAAGAGGCAGAGATAATTTTTGCATAAAAACTCAGGAGTTATACTAGAAAGAGGCCCTTTTTTGTCCTTACTTGCTCTCCCACTGCCCCATCCATGACTCTAGGTCCTTGGAAATTGATGAAATGGAACACTTGACAACTTGTACCAGGGAAGGCTGAGGAGAAGACAGATGAACTTGGGAGGAAGCAGAGGAATCAAGGGACATAGGGAATTATGGTCAATGGAACCAGAGAGGAAGTTTCCTTATTCTCTAGTAATTACAAGGGTAGCGTCCATGTTGAGTAGCCTTAAAACCCAAAGTCCCAAGTCCTTTGGGACTGGACATGGTTTGTACAGAGTAGAAAAGTACTTCAGATATATTGATGTTGAAGATGTGATTCAAACCTGAATCCAAGGATTGTTTAACACATTCCTCTAGACTCCAAGTGTGTGATAAAGAAATAGATTGTTCAATATGGGAGTCTAGGGACACATGGGTTTGTTTTAGCATCTGCCTTTGGCTCAGGTCATTATCCTGGGGTTCTGTGATCCCTTGGTCTGTGTTGTTGGACTCCCTGCTCAGTGGAGTCTGCTTCTCCTTCTCCCTTTGTAACCCTCCCCAACTCATGGGTGCTCTCTCTCTCTCAAATAAATAAAATCTTTAAAAAAAAATATGGGAGTCTATCTTCCCTCTTTTCCACAGTTAGTCCATGGAACCATATTATATACTTTTATTCAACACTCTATTAGTCAGGTATCATCCATTTCCTCTTGGGCTCTTCCAGTGCATGCCAGGAAGAAGAAAACTGGATAACTACATTTCTAAGGTTTTCCTCACCCTTGCTGGTGTGTCATGAAAGACTACTGGTAAGTTTCACCAATCCTCTTCTTCTTCTTCTTCTTTTTTTTAAAGATTTTATTTACTCATTTGTCAGAAAAAGAGGGAGAGAGAGCGAGCGAGCACAGGCAGACAGAGTGGCAGGCAGAGGCAGAGGGAGAAGCAGGCTCCCCACCGAGCAAGGAGCCTGATGCGTGACTTGATCCCAGGATATTAGGATCCTGACCTGAGCCGAAGGCAGCTGCCCAACCAACTGAGCCACCCAGGCGTCCCTCACCGATCATCTTCTAAACCAACTCTTGGACACCTTGATCTTTATGCAGCCAGACCTCTGGGGAATGGACAATTACATTAATATCCAAGAGATAAATAGAAACATACTTCTAGAAATTTGTGAATAACACAAGTTCCTAGAGATACATTTTGTGCTCTGGTTTCTTCTGACCGCAGACATACTAGAGCTGGCTTGATTTTCGTAACAACCAGAAATCACTGCTTATCTAAATAACACATTTTTTAGGGTTTCCTTGCATGGCTCCTGGACCAAGTATTCTTGGAATATTATAGCAGCACCATATTTGGACCAAAACTGAGAACTATGTATCTGAAAGACTATACCTAAATTTTCCTGAAATTCTCCCTCTGTTTGAATCAGCTGGAGAACACAAAACAAAATCTTAATTCACTTGCAATGAAAAGAGCCCCAACATACTAAGAACAGCCACTAAATCCTGGATTTCAACAGGTTTCCACATCATTTTCCAAATTTACTTCCATGTTTCCTGTTTTGTTTTGTTTTTTAATGAAAAAAAGAATCTTGAGCAGATCATAATTGTTTTCTACCTTTGGTGACATTAACTTCAAAGGGTCTTTTAACTCAGGGTTATTCATCAGGATTTATTGTAGTATTTCTATGATTATATATTTTTCAAACTCTCTGAATTATCAAAAATTCAGGTTTTTTGCATTGATACATGATTAATTTTTTGAAGTAGTGATCTACCATGATTTTTAGTTATATAGTCTAAACTTTATTGAAAGATCAAACTGATTTTAAGCAACACTTTTATCCTATACCAAATTGTTTCACATACTTGGGCCAATTTTTAAAATCTTTTTCTGTTCCATTTTTCTGTTCTTTCACCATTGCTACATATTTTGTTTAGTTTTCTGATCTCTTTCTTTGGGTTTATCTGTTTTTCCCCTCAAATACAGGAAAGGCTTAACTTTTCTATTTTGATTCTAGGAAGCAGTGGCTGTTTAAACTCTTTCATCTGTGTTAATGTTTCTTTTATTATCTTTGACTTCCCAGGTACATGATCTTATCACTGGTAAATAATCATCAGTTTGATTCTTTCTTTTCCATACTTAAACCCTATTGAATACCTTCCTCTCTCACCCTCCCAGCATCCTTCCCTCCTTTCCTTTAAAACTCCCTAAATAATATTGAACAATAGCAGGCAATTATGTAATTTCATCTTGTTTATACTGTATTCTTCACAGCCTAAATGTGTACAATTCGGTTTGTTTTTCCTTTTGCTTTATCCTTTAAACAAATATTTGGTACTGGTTTCATTTATTTGTATGTTTTCTGTGTGAAATGCAAAATGGGAATGATAGTCTGTGAGCCCTGTGTCAGCATCCATGCACTTCCATATGGTGTGTGTAGAGCAAGGTTGAGAACTCCCTTTTCTCTTCTTCACTCATCACCTACCCAGCTTCAGGGTAGGCTTGTCTGCATTCCCTGAACCTTAACTGTGTTTCAGATCCCTCTGAAAACTGTCCATTGACTCTCCAGGTGGGCTGCTCTACTGCTGGGTGGCTTGTCATTCACCAAGTTAAATTCATCAATATCATTATCTTCCAGATATTGCTTGAAGTCATCTTTCTCTGATTTCCCTAATTTCATTTCCTTTAGAATTTTAATGAGAATTTAGTTAAAAATTCAGTTCAACCAACCAGTTGGACCAGTTAATGATACTTTAAAAAATAAAATATATTCAATTCTCTCATATTGAAGCATAAATGAGTCTTCCCTTAAGTAATACAGACAGATGGAAATGAAGCGTTAAAACTCAGCTCCTGTCACACATCAGTGATGATAGCTCCTTCATAATTGTTATCCTGCTTGGCTTAATTAACACTAGTTAAGAGGTTTGTTTCCGGGGTGAAAATATGTATATGAATAGGTTGTCTTTTCCCCCAAAAAACTGAAAACTAAGCACTTGTGTTGAAGGAATGCTCTTCATTCCATTTATTCTACAAATTCTTCTTCTTTTTTTCTTATGTTGGCAAAGAACCTTCCTAAGAAACAATGTTGGGTTTTAGATCAACACTGTACACTAATTAGAAAAAAAGAACTCAATACTCTTTGTGAAAAACAAGTATTTACACAAGAGGACCACTGCAGGTTTGTACATATCAGTGCCTGATTTTTCAAAAGATTTCATACTCTGATCAATGTTTTGATACACTAGGTCTCATTGTCTTTCACAGTGAAATGTCATCATTGTTTGAATCACATTTTGGGCAGGCTGGTGGTCTATTACATACCTTAAGAATCAACAGAGGCTGAGAGAGAAGAGAGAGAGTTCTTTTTACCTATGTTTTACCTATGAAGCTGTCAACCTGAAAATGAAGAGCTAAAATGAGAGGCAAAGAGCATTTATTTGGGATTAAAGAATTGCAATTTGGGAAGTATGGATTTCTGCAGTAACCAGAAAAGTTATCTTCCTCTGGGGTGAAAACAGGAGTTTTATGAAAAAGAGGAAGGGGATAACTACATGATTTGGATAAAAGGGAAAAAAGTTGTCTATTGGTACTAAAAGGGTGAGCCACTTTTGGTGACACACAGATTGACTATTCTGTGTGTGTTATCAAATGAAACTATTCCTGCATTCCAGCATTATTTAATTACTCTGTCTTCAGAAAGTCAACAATCAACAAACTTAGGATTCAGGATGGCTAATGTCCTGCTGACTTTTAACACAATTGCCTAAAACAAAGGTTTTGGCCCAGTTCAAACAAAGATGGGTAGGGCAGTTTCTTCATGGTGTTCTCTCCAACTCTGTTTTAAGATGGCTTCAGTCATGTCAATTTTTCACAAATTTTATCCTCAAAATATCTCCTGGTTTTTCTTTTTCTTTTTCTTTTTTTAACTGAAGTATATTTGACATGCAATGTTAAATTAGTTTGGGGTCTACAACATATTTGCTTGATATTTCTTTATTTCACTCAACTAGTTCTTGGATTTCTAAGATCCAGGTCCTTGATTTCCAAAGTAAAAGCTGACCAATCTGTCAAACTGCTTTTAAATCTAGCCATAGTCTTCTTTTTCTTTATGCTTTAATCTCCCATTATTATGGCTCTTTGCTAAAAGTGTGATAGTATGGAGAGAAGATGATGGAAGAATAGGGGACCTGTGTTTCCTTTGGTCCCTTGAATTCAGCTAGTTATCTATCATCTCATTCTGAATACCTGTGAATTCAACCTGCAATCTAAGAAAAGAATTTCTGCAATTCTACAAATAGAAAAGTGATCACTTTTTGCAAGGTAAGAGGTGTGGATATGACAGGATATGTCAGAAGATAAATTGCAGGGGGAGGGAGTTTCTGTAAGCTGGCTACCAAAAAGTGATATAGCCGTGGAATGCAAAATCAGAACTTTTAGAAGTCTGTTCCTGTGAGGGACATCCTTGCCTGAAATGTGCACAGATGGCAAAGCAGGGTAGAATCCTAGATGGGACAGTGTGGTCTCAGGATCCTTGGGGTCACAGAAAGAATGGGGTTTCTTAGTGTAGCAGAATTCATAAACATTAGAGCAGAAAAGCTGGCTATAATTACTGAGCCTTGAAGAGGTCTCTCAGCTAGATGCTGCCATAAATCAGAAACCAAGGAATGATCAGGTGACCACTGTCCAAGTAGGGGTCCTGCATTCTTTTTTTTTTTTTTTAAGATTTTATTTATTTATTTGACAGACAGAGATCACAAGTAGGCAGAGAGGCAGGCAGAGAGAGAAAGAGAGAGAGAGAAGAGGAAGCAGGCTCCCTGCTGAGCAGAGAGCCTGATGTGGGGCTTGATCCCAGGACCCTGGGATCATGACCTGAGCCGAAGGCAGAGGCTTAACCCTCTGAGCCACCCAGGATCCCCCAAGTAGGGGTCCTGAAAGCAGCATAAATGGGGGAATCCTCCTCCTTTCCCCAGGAGGAGTGACATGGGTGCACACAGGATTGGGAAACAGCTCCTGGGCAGGGGGCTAGTGAGCAATGGAGCCTAGGTGAGATCATCTTCCCTCCCCTGGGGTGAGTGGTGTGGTTGTGCACTGCAGGAGTCAGCGGAGTTTGGTGCACACAAAAGAGATTGACTGCTTATCCCTGAGGGTGTACTGAAGAGTGGAGACTGCTATCATTCACCTCCTGGGCTGGAAACTGGAAATCGGGTGCTGCCATTTTTATTTTTATTTTTTTTTTACATCCGTTTAAGTCATGAGAAAACCTTCAGGAAAGAAAGCCACAAAGAACAACTGGAAGCAACTTACACTGAACCTGACCCCCAGGCAAGGGGTGGTGCAACTGCACCCCAGCAAAGACAGCTAAGAATCAGAGCAGCAGGCCCCTCACCAGGAGATCAAGAGAAACATCAGTTGAATACTAAGTTTATGGGTCACTCAGAACTGAAAAACTCATATGCCAGGGGAAAATAGCATAAAGAATTGAAGGTTTTTTTCTAATGAGTCTTTAGTCTTTCAGTTTAAAATTCTCTTTTACCTCTTCCTTTTTCTTCCTTTTCAACTAGTTTCTTATTTTATCAACTCTTTGTTTTTAAGTCTTTCTTAAATTTTCATTTTTATATTTACATTTGTAGATATTGTCTTCAATTTTGGCTTCCTTTCACTTATATTTATGCATACATATAGAATTTATTCTCTATATTTCTATATTATACATATAATATATAATATATATTTTCTTTTCTTTATCTTTTTTTTTCAGTATTTTCTAACAGACCAAATACAACCAGGGCCAAGTGGACCACCCCGTTTGGTCCGCTTGTGAGATTATATGCTCCTCTTCCCCCCCACCTTTTTCTCCTTCTCGTTTTGGTTTCCAACCTCTTCAGATTTGTCTAGTGTGAATTTCTCTGGGGTCTTGGTTGATATTTTTTATTTTGTTCTCTCATTAATCTATTCTTCTCTGAACAAAATGACTAGAAGGAGAAATTCACATAAAAAAAAAAAGAACCAGAAGTAATATTCTCTGCCATAGATCTAATCGATATGGATATAAGTAAAAAGTCACTAATTGAATTCAGAATAATGATTATAAAGTTACTAGCTGGGCTTGGAAAAAAAGCATAAAAGACATTATAGAACCTCTTAGTGTGGAAATAAAATCTAATCAGGCCAAAATTTAAAATGCTTTAAATGCAGTCCAAAATGGATGCTCTAACAGCTAGGGTAAATGAGGCAGAAGAAAGAGTCAGTGACATAGAGGGCAAAATGATGGAAAAGAAAGAAGCTGAGAAAACAAGATAAAAACACCTAATGGACCATGAGGGGAGGCTTTAAGAAACTGGCAATACCATAAAGGAAAACAGTATTAAAATTACTGGCGTCCAAGAAGAAGAAGAAGAAGAAGAGGGGAAGCAGAAGGATATTTGAGAAAATCATAGCTGAGAACTTCCCAAATCCGGGGAAGGAAACAGGTATTACAGGAAGGACGGGAATCCCTCCTAAAAATCAATAAAAATAGATCAACAACCTAACATATAATAGTGACACTTGCAAATTTCAGAGACAGAGAAAATCTTGAAAGAAGCTGCAGACAAGAGGTCTTTAATGTACAAAGGTAGGAATACTAGACTGATAGTAGACCTATCCACAGAGACCTAGCAGGCCAAAAAGGGCTGGCATGGAATATTTAGGGTACTAAATGAGAAAAACATGCAGCCAAGAATACTTTATCCAGGAATGCTGTCATTCAGAATGGAAGGAGAGATAAAGAACTTCCAAGACAAATAGAAACTAAAAGAATTTGTGATCAGCAAATGAGCTTTGCAAGAAATATTAGACTGGATCCTGTAAGTGAGGAGAGAGCCCAAAAGTAACATACACCAAAACAAGCCAGAGACCATATGTAAAAACAGGGATTTTATAGATAATATAATGGTACTAAATTCATATTTTTCAATAGTTACTCTGAATGTAAATGGACTAAATGCTCCAATCAAAAGACACAGAGTATCAGACTGGATTAAAAAAGCAAGACCCATCTGTACGTTGTCTATAAGAGACTCATTTTAGACCCCAAATCACCTCCAGATTTAAAGTGAAGGGTGGAGAAAGTTTTATCATGCTAATGGATATCAAAAGAAATCTGGGGTAGCAATCCTTATATCAGACAAACTAGATTTTAAACCAAAGACTGTAGTAAGAGATGAAGAGGGACACTAGATCATACTAAAAGGGTCTATCCAACAAGAAAACCCAACAATTATAAATATGTATGCTCCTAGCTTAGGAACAGCCAATTATAAAAACCAATTAATAACAAAATTTTAAAAAACACATTGATAATAATACAATAATAGTAGGGGACTTTAACACCCCACTCACAGCAATGGTCAGATCACCTAAGCAGAAGATCAACAAGGAAACAAGGGCTTTGAATGACAACACTGGACCAGATAGACTTCACAGATATATTCAGAGCATTCCATCCTAAAGCAACAGAATACATATTCTTCTTGAGCGCACATAGAACATTCTCCAGAATAGATCACATACCGAGTCACGAATCAGATCTCAAGCAGTAATAAAAGATTGGGATTATTCCCTGTATATTTTCAGACCACAATGCTTTGAAATTGGACCTCAGTCAAAAGAGGAAATTTGGAGGGAACTCAAATACTTGGAGGTTAAATAGCATCCTGTTAAAGAATGAATGGGTCAACCAGGAAATTAAAGAAGAATTTTTTTAAAATCATGGAAACAAATGAAAATAAAAACACAACAGTTCAAAATCTTTGGGGTGCAGCAAAGATAGTCCTAACAGGGAACAGTTCTAGTCTTTCTCAAAAATTTATAAATTTCTAATACAGAAGCTAGTCTACACCTAAAGGAGCTGGAGAAAGAACAGCAAATAAAACCCAAATCAAGCCTGAGAAAAGAAATAAACACTAGAATAGAAATCAGTTAAATAGAAAAAAAAAAAAAAAAAAAAAAAAAAAAAAAAAAAAAAAAAAAAAAAAGAACAGTAGAACAGATCAATGAAACTAGAAGCTGGTTCTTTGAAAGAATTAATAATATCAACAAATCCCAGGGCAGATTAATCAAAAAGAAAAGAGAAAGGACCCAAGTAACTAAAATGATGCATGAAGGAGAAAAGCTCACAACCAAAACCAAGGAAATACAAACAATTTTAAAAACATATTTTGAGCAACCATATGCCAACAAATTAGGCAATCTGGAAGAAATGGATTCATTCCAAGAAAAGTTTAAACTACCAAAACTGAACCAGGAAGAAATATAAAACCTGAATAGACTCATAACCAGCAAGGAAATTGAATCAGTAATCAAAAATCTCTCTATAAGAGTCCTGGGTCAGGTGGCTTCCCAGGGGAATTCTACCAATTATTCAAAGAAGAACTAATACTTATTCTTCTGAAGATGTTTCAAAAAATAGAAATGGAAGGAAAGCTTCCAAACTCATTCTATGAGGCAAGCATTGCCTTTATCCCAAACCAGACAGAGACCCCATCAAAAAGGAGAATTACAGACCAATATTCCTGATGAACATGGATGCCAAAATTCTCACCAAGATACTAACCAATAGGATCCAATTGTACATTAAAAGGCTTATTCACCATAACCAAGTAGAATTTATTTCTGGTTTGCAAGGGTGGTTCAACATTCACAAATCAATCAACATGATACATCACATTAATGAAAGAAAGGACAAGAAACATATGATCCTTTCAACTGATGCAGAAAAAGCATTTGACAAAATACAGCATGCTGTCTTGATTAAAAGTCTCCACAGTGTAGAGATAGAAGGAATATACCTCATTATCATAAAGGCCATATACAAAAAGTCCATAGTGAATATCATTCTCAGTGGGGGAAAAACTAAGAACTTTCCCCCTAAGGTCAGGAACACAATAAGGTGCCCACTCTCACCACTATTGTTCAATGTAGTACTAGAAGTCCTAGCCTCAGCAATCCGACAACAAAAAGAAATAAAAGGCATTCAAACTGGCAAGGAAGAAGTCAAACTCTCACTCTTCACAGTTGACATGATAATTTATGTGGACAACCCAAAAGACTCTACCCCCAAATTGCTAGAACTCATACAGGAATTCAGCAATGTGGCAGGATACAAAATTAATGCACAGAAGTAAGTTGCATTTCTATACACTAACAATGAGACAGAAGAAAGAGAAATTAAGGAATCAGTCCCTTTTGCATTTGTACCAAAAACCACAAGATACCTAGGAATAAACCCACCAAAAGAGGTAAAGTATCTGTACTCTAAAAACTACAGAACACTTATGAAAGAAATTGAGGAAATGGAAAAACATTCCATGCTCATGGATTGGAAGAATAAATATTGTTAAAAAGTCTGTGCTACCCAGAGCAATCTACACATTCAGTGCAATCCCTATCAAAATACCATCAACTTTTTTCACAAAACTAGAACAAACCATTCCTAAAATTTGTATGGAACATGAAAAGACCCCAAATAGCTAGAGGAATGTTGAAAAAGAAAACCAAAGCTGGTGGCATCACAGTTCCAGACTTGAGGCTCTATTACAAAACTGTAATTATCAAGACAATATGGTACTGACACAAAAACAGACACATAGATCAACGGAACAGAGTAGAGAACCAAAAATGGACCTTCAATTCTATGGTCAAGTAATCTTCAACAGAACAGGAAAGTATACCCAAAGGAAAAAGGATAGTCTATTCAGCAAATGGTGTTGGGAAAATTTGACAGCCACTTGTAGAAAAATGAAACTGGACCATTTTCTTATACCACACACAAACTAAGCTCAAAATGGATTAAAGACCTAAATGTGGGACAGGAATCCATCCAAATACTAGAAGAGAACACAGGCAGCAACTACTTTAACATTGGCTGCAGCAACTGTTTGCTAGACATGTCTCCAAAGGCAAGGGAAGCAAAAACAAAAATGAATTGGTGAGACTTAATAAAGATTTAAAGCTTCTGTACAGCAAAGGAAACAGTCAGCAAAACTGAAAGTCAGCCTACAGAATGGGGGAAGATATTTGCAAATGACATATCAGATAAAGAGCTAGTATCCAAAATCTATGAAGAACTTATCAAACTCAACACCTGAAAACCAAATAATCCAGTCAAGAAAAGGGCAAAAGACATGAACAGACATTTCTCCAAAGAAGATATACAAATGGCCAATAGACACATGAAAAAATGCTCCACATCACTTCCCATCAGGGAAATACAAGTCAAAACCAAAATGAGATACCACCTCACACCAGTCAAAATGGTTAAAATGAAAAGTCAGGAAACAACAAATGTTGGTGAGGATGTAGAGAATAGGGAACACTCTTACACTGTTAGTGGGAATCCAACCTGCTACAGCTTCTCTGGAAAACAGTATGGAGGTTCCCCAAGAAGTTAAAAATAGAGATATCCTATGACCCAGAAATTGCACTACTGGGTATTTACCCCAAAGATACAGATATAGTGAAAAAAAGGGGGCATGTGCACCCCAATGTGTATAGCAGCATTGTTCATGGTAGCCAAACTAAAAAGAGCTGAGATGTCCTTCAACAGATGAATGGGTAAAGAAGGTATGGTTCATATACACACTGGAATATTACTTAGCCACCAAAAAGGATGAAATCTTACCATTTACACTTTACAGTGATGTGGAGGAACTGGAGGGTATTATGCTGAGTGAAATAAGTCAATCAGAGAAGAGTTATCATATGTTTTCACTCATATGTGGAATATAAGAAACAGTGCAGAGGATCATAGGGAAAAAGAGGGAAAACTGAATGGGAAGAAATCAGATAAGGAGAAAAACCATTATAGACTCTTAACTGTAGAAAACAAACTGAGGGTTGCTGGAAGGGTAGGTGGGTGGGGGGATGGAGTAACTGGGTGATGGGCATTAAGAAGGGCACATGATGTGATGAGAACTGGGTGTTATATGCAACTGCTGAATTACTGAACTCTACATCTGAAGATAATGATGTATTATATGTTGGCTAATTGAATTAAAATTTAAAAAGATAAAAAATGTGATACTATAAGGAGCCTGTGTTATTTTTTCAGGACTAAATACTTATTTTGATAATACTCTGCCCCAATTAGCCTGGGCATTTACCCTGACACCCACAATTTCAATCACAAAGAAGTTGATATGTAACTATGGTGTTATTTAAAACAGCTCCATGTTGAAGTAACTTAACCTCTTAAAATTCTAAAAGGTCCCCAAACAGACAGTTTTAATGACACAGAGTGTGTTTGGTAGGATTTTCCTTTTTGGTAACTTCTCAGGCTGACAGATTTTTTTTTTTTTCCCCCCAAGTGGGCTGCTGTGTGCCCTCTGCTGGCAGGTTGCCTCTCAGTCTGGACACTGCTGGTAGAAAGACCCATCTGTTCCCTAGAACTGTTTCTTGGTGCATATGGCCAGAATCATCTCTAGCTCAGTCTTCTCATTTGTCCATTGCTATAGCCTTTTAAATGTAGGGCATGTGCCTTGAAAACAAATGTGCCAGATGAAAGGACTGTAATATCTGGGTTCTAGGCCTGGTTATATTCCTGACTCAGTATGCAATTTTGGGCAAATCAAATATGTCTCTGGATGAGACCCCGGTTTCTTAGGACATAAAATGAGTGTTTGGGATTTAATTTTATTTCATGTCATTTCCTGTTTTAAAGTTTAAAGTTCTCTCACATCTCAAGATGACTAGTAATTTATGACTTATTATCATAGACCATTGGCTGCTGGGAGAGGGAATGAGGCTGCCAGGTTACTGTCAACTCATAATTTTCCAGATTGATAGGAAATTAAATTCCAGCCATATATGTGTTTTATTTTTCTTTTCTAGATGATGTAACTTATCTCCACCCAGTGATTAAAAACTGAAATAGCAACCCATACATGGAGAATAAGGGGATTTTTAACCTCAAACTCAAATGATAAAATTCCTTGGGAAATGTACAGTGTATATAGGCCATGTTTCCTAACAGCTGGTTCAGACAATGGCTGTCATGGTTGGACTATAGGATGATCCTCCCCTACGGATTCTTGTGGGAATGACAGGGCTGGGGTTTACCTATTTGGCTAGAAAGTCTGAAAGGAAGTGAAAAAAAAAATCTATGTTCTGGGAGACAATAGAAAGAACTTCTTTCCTTCAGATGAGTTGTAATTTCTTTCTTTCTTTTTTTCTTAACTGAGGTATAATTTCCAATAACATTATATTAATTTCCTGTCTACAACATAATGATTTGATGTTTGTATATACTGTCAAACAATCACAATAAGTCTAGTTAACACCCATCAGCATACATAGTTACAGAAATTTTTTCTCATATGAGAACTTTAAAAATTTACACTGGTAGCAAATTTCAAATATGCAATACAGTATCATTAACTAGTTCTAGATCTAGAACTCTGTTGTAACTAGTGACTTGCCACTCTTCCTTCCCCTCAACCACTGACAGCCATCATTCCACTCTTTGAGTCTATGATTTGATCATTTTAGATACCTTATATAAGTGAAATCATGCAGTGTTTGCCTTTGTGACTAGCTTATTTCACTTAGCATAATGTCCACAAGGCTCATCCAAGCTGTTACATATTACAGAATTCCCTTCTTTTTAAAGGTGAAATAGTATCCATTGTATATGAATGAGACATTTTATTTATCCTTTCACCTATTGATGGACACTTAGCTTATTTTCATATCTTGGCTACTATGAATAGTGCTGTAATGGACATGGAAGTGCTAATATCTCTTGAGATCCTGATTTCAATTCTTTTGTATAATTACCTAGAAGTGGGATTTCTGGGTAACATGGCAGTTCTATTTTTTTTATATTTTGAGGAATGTCCATACTGTTTTCCATTGTGACCTCCCAGTTTTCCATTGTGACCTCCCAGTTTGCATTCCCACTATGTGCACGAAGGTTGAAATTTCCCCACATCCTCGCCAGTGTTTGTTATCTTTTCTCTCTTTTTTTATAATAGCCATCCTGACAGGAGTAAGATTTCTTATTATGGTTTTAATTTTCATTTCCCTGGTGATTTGTGACATTAAGCATTTTTCAAGTTGAAATATTCAGATGCAACAATAAAATTTTATAAACAAAAGACTAATTTATAGAAATATTATTGTTCAAAGTTACCCTTTGGATTTTTATTTTATTGCACATTATCAGAAGCATTAATTAAAGGGATGGGTCACAAATTCCAAATCTTTACAAAAAATTTTCTTGCAAATTGGAACCTTATTAAAGTTTCTGTGTTACCAAAGATAATGGTCCTAGAAAGATAGTAAAGATATTAAAAAGTTGTATTTTTCTCTCCAAATGTTGAAAGTTTGAAAACAAAATTCAATTTTACTAATTTAATTAGTGCAAAATTAATATAAGTTCATACTTTTTAAAATAAAAACTAAATATTGATGTTTAAAAAGTTTTATGTTTTGATACTCAGACTTATAAGAAACAGAAGTATGTACATGAATAATGCTCTATATATGCAATCACAATTAAATAAATGATAATTCATAAAACATTGAAATACCATCTTTCAAATAACAGACTGGCAAAAATTTAGAAGTTTATTGATACTCACTGTCAGTGGCTATAGAAAAACAATAATCTTAATAAACATTTCATTTGTAGCAGGAAAAGAAAAAAACTACAACAAACTATTTTGATTTCTATTTATCAAAACCCAAATCACCAGTTTTTTTTTCACTAATTAACTCTATTAATAGTCCCTACACTGAAAGTTACTTTTGCATTGTCTGCAAGAGCATTTTGCTGGAAATAATGGAAATCCATTTGATGAGGAGTTATGTGTTCTTTTAAGAGAATGATGTATGTCAATACAAAGCAATATGAAGAACATAATCCTGTTTTTTGCAAACAAAAAAGGCTTTATTGGTTTACATTCATTGAATGCTCACTCATGTGTGTTTAATTTTACCTGCAGAAGGGAGCACCAAATTTTGTTCGAAAGATTATTTTATAGGAAACCAAGCTACGCAGTGAAAGAGTAGTGTTAGAAAGGGAAAGTTTCATTTCATTTAATAACTTTCTCTAGACTTTGAATTTTATTTTTTTAAGATTTTATTTGTTTATTAGACAGAGATCACAAGTAGGCAGGGGTGGGGGGGGAAGCAGGCTACCTGCTGAGCAGAGGGGCCCATGCAGGACTCGATCCCAGGACCCTGAGATCATGACCTGAACCAAAGGCCGAGGCTTTAACCCACTGAGCCACCCAGGCGTCCTAGACTTTGAATTTTAAAAATAAAAAGCATTAAATATACAACAAAATAAATAATAAAGCATTATCACCCTTGTGAATTAGGTACTATTGAGAAATAAAAAGCATTTAGTGTATAGAGTGATTTTGAGCAGAAAAGACATGTCAGGTTAGTTAATGTGCAAGAAATAATGGTTCTGCAGGATACAAGACCAAAGCCTACTTCTCTTTTTCCTTTTTGGTAGAAGTAACGCTTATTTACTACTGGACATCCCCCCATAAGTTAATATTTCCATAAATATCCCTAAACCCTTACTTCACCCCTCATTTCTCTTCCTGAAGGTAGAGCAAGATATCAGTTGGTGGATGACAATTGGTCGAAGCTTACTTAATTCCAACTTACTCAACTCTGGAACTCAAATATCTTACCAATTCCAATGCTAATTTTTAATAAAATTGAAGATTACAAAAATCAAGAGATGATCAGCAAATCACCAAATTTTGTGCCCCTCTTGTCAGTGATAAACAGACAAAAACCAACTTTCCCAGCACGTGCCGCCCACCCAAGAAACTAGGTGATGTCATGTGAGTAGTTCTATACAGTATTTTTATTTTTACTTTGTTTCATCTTCTATTTTTCAATTTGATTTTGCATTTTTAAAGAAAATAATATAGTGTATACCTGGGTGTGTACATATAAAAAGTGTTTTTTATTATGTTATGTTAGTCATCGTACAGTACATCATTAGTTTTTGATGTAGTGTTCCATGATTCATTGTTTGCGTATAACACCCAGGGCTCCATGCAATATGTGCCCTCCTTAATACCCATCCCCAGGCCAATCCATCCCCGCACTCCATCTCCTCTAAAACCCTCAGTTTGTTTCTCAGAGTCAGTATTCTCTCATGATTCATCCCCTCCTCTGATTTCCCCATAAAGTGTATGCCATATGTCTGTATAAACCAACTGGTCAATTCTGGTTCTAGACATTTAAAATAAGGTGATCTATGCTGTTCTTTCATTTCAAGCTAATTCTGCTGAAGTGCCCTGGGTACCAGAATCATCCACCGTGGAAGAAAACTTCCTGCCATTTGGATTAACATCCTTGAAACAATAAGTTAGAACTGGAATTCCTTTGAGTAAGCCATTAAAATTTAGAAGATTATTTACTAATGCAACAACTGTTACTGTAAGTATTACACACATAATGTTTTTATATGTAGCATACAAATGCATTCATTTTTGTTTTGGTTTATCTCTTAATTTTGAATTTGATGTTTATATAATTTTGAATTTTTCTTTAGGGAATAAGAATCATATATAATACAGAGTATAATTATATATAATATAAATATCTGTAATTTCTCTCTAAGACAAAAATCAATCAGAGAAAGAACCAGGTGGGCTAGATCAAGCAGGCACCAACTGAGAAAGAGTGTGGTGCCTTCACTAGGCAGTCCTGCCTCCTTTGCTGTCACTATTGCTGTGGGCCTCCAGGACCACAAGTTACATGAGTGCCAGTAAAAGAGAACTCTTCCACAGAAAACCAAACCAAACCAAACCAAACCAAAACAAACACTTTTTTTTTTTTTTACAATTAAGCTTATATATCCAAAATATCATTTCATCATATTTCAGGTTCTTTTCTGCAAGTTAAATCTTCAAAAATCACTGATGTTAAATTGTTCTCATTTGCACTTGATTTGTGTTTGGAGCTCATAAAATCTATAGCTTAAAAAATAGACGCAAATATCCAAGTTGTTCCAAAATATTTTAAAATTTTCCTATAACTGAATCAAGTATCCTTCTTAAAATTCAAACTTGAATAAGCGATCTAATTACCATAGAATCCAACAATTCTGCTTCTGGTTATACACCCAAAAGAATTGAAAGCAGGAATTTGAATAGACACTTGTATATGCATGTTTGTAGCAGCATTATTCACAATATCCAAAAGGGGGGAGGAATTTTAAGTGTTCATCAATGGGCGAATGGATTAAGCAAAATGTGGTACATACATACAATGGAATATCTTTCAGCCTTAAAAAGAAGTGAAATTCTGTCACATATTTCAAAGTGGGTGAATACTAAAGACAGTCTGCTAGTGTGAAAATCAACCAATCTCTGAGTTCTGCACTTCCAAAAATTTCTGTAGGATCAGCAGACTACAATGCTCACAGAGACTTTCCTGAACAAAATGACTCACCCTTCCTGCAGTAAGCAGTGAATTCATTGCCTTTTATTCAAAAACTGAATGCTGATCTCACCAGATTTGAGAGTTGCTGTTAAGAAAGTTATTTTATTTTGAGGTTTGGTTTCTGATATCGATGGGAAAGACCATAAATGAAGACAATATTTTATATTTTTTTTCTGTAAACTGTAATGATTTTCTGTCAGTCAAGATCTTGATGTTGACAACCTCCTTGTCAAATAATCTCACCTATTCTTGGCAGTCATCAGAAATAGGATGAACAGTTGAGTCTCTGCTATAGACTTTTATGAAGGCTTCAATCCAAATGCAGCTCACAGGCATGACAAGAAAAATGAACTCTTCCATTGTCCAATCTAAAAGCAGTCCTCAAAGTAATATCAAGAGATAGCAAACGTAAAGTGTTATGAGTCTTCTAATCCTGTGACTTATAGGAAATGGCGTAGGTGGAAAAGATGGTAGAGATTAACCAGAAGTCTTCAAACATGAGTGTTAGCATTTATATATGCTGTTAAGATGGGTATCTTCTCTCCTTTTCTTTGTCCTTCTGCCCCATGGTTCTTCTACCACAGTGACAGGTACCACCCCCTTATACTGTTATCCATAGACATACTTAAATCATGATTTTATATCCAACCTCATTTACTGTAAAAGGGGGAGTGTTTTGCTATTATTCTAAGCTATCTGGTATGACAGCCCAGATGTCACTACATGTTTTCCCCAAAAAAGTACTGATCAAAGTAGATTTTCATAATAAGAATGATGCAGGGATACAGATACTTCCCATTGCATCCCCTGAGCTTTTAGACCTCAGTTGGTGTTAAAATAGCCCATCTATTTTCTCAATTTCTTATTATTTCCCATTTTGTTATGATGGATGATCATTGTCTTGTTTTGGGTTTTGGTGCGAACTCTTTTCTCTTCAGATTTTGTTTCTCTACATATAAAATATATTGAACTTTATACAGTAAATTATGTCATCATTTTTTCCTTTCATTGTAGTATTCCCTCATAGTTAACATAGTGCTAAATAGGTAAATCAAAAGAGACTTTAACAAAAAAGGAAATATATGACTGAAAGTTGGTTACTATTTTAAACACAAGTAACTTGAAATCTATTTTTACCTATTGTCAAGTCTGTTGTCAGAAACTTCTAGATATGAAAACATGTGACCCATAAGTACTAAAACAGCTCATCAAAGCTACCAGAAGATGATTTTCATGCGATCCAAGGAAAAATGGGATATTTTGCCAATTAAAATATTAATATTAATATAATATAAATATTAGTATTTTGACAACTAGAACAATCTCTCTTCCTGAAAATCAACTATACTTGCATATATGTTATTTTATCCTTCTAAGTGAGAGAACATTGTTTAAAAAAGATTAGTGGGGTGCTTGGGTGGCTCAGTGGGTTAAGCCTCTGCCTTAGGCTCAGGTCATGATCTCAGAGTCCTGGGATAGAGCCCCACGTCAGGCTCTCTGCTCAGCAGGGAGCCTGCTTCCCCCTCTCTCTCTCTGCCTGCCTCTCTGCCTACTTGTGATCTCTGCCTGTCAAATAAATAAATAAAATCTTAAAAAAAAAAGATTAGTGAATATGAAGACTTGATGCTTAGTACTCTGAAGAACTAATCATTAGTAACTGAATATACATGAAAATTTTTAATCAAAATTTTTTTTAAAGGATGGTATTTTTTGCTGGCTGGGACCCGTTCAAGAAGCAGAAAGAAAACCAATCATTACACAAGCTCAGGAAGGAAGGAACGCCATGGTGCTGAAGCTGGGAATTGGGAAAATGGTAGGGATTTTATCAGAAAATGGAGGAGGAATTTGTATTATTTTCTATGTCCCAAATTGATCACCATTTTGCATTTTTCTTCCTACTAATAATAGGGTAGAGATGGGAATGCCTTACCAACCAAAATAGACTGTCTTGCAAACAGTGGATTATGCCTCAGTTTCTGAGAAATGGTATTAAGTCTTGGTCTCATTGATTTCTGTCTTTCTCTTTGTTTGCTTTTCTCTCATAGCAACTACAGTAGGTCACATGTTTTTACCTAAAGTACTTGTACTTCTCATGGGGGATGGTTTTAATCCAAATAATTCAGATTAGTAAATTTTGGCACATAGTATGTAACATAAATAGTTCCATATAAAATTCAGGAAAGGTTTTTGTGAGATTTGACACCCAAATCCTTTTTCCATTTTAGTCTATGTACAAGTCCAGACCTGCATGTCCAGTCTGTCTGAATTTTAACAACATTTGAGCCAAAGGCTTGTGTGCAGGTAGTTATATATGGAAATGTGATCCCAGGGATATATACTGAAAGACAAGGAAGGAGGAAAAAAGGAAAAGCTAATGCAAGGAGGGACAATGGTGTTACCACCACTAAGGTATGGGTGTGTAATGTTGTGGGATATATGAGGAATATATAACCTGAAAAGTATCCTAAAACTTTTGGCTTTGAGATATGGAAGTGAGGGGGAATTTATGCATCTGCTGTCATCATTCATTATTCAAATTATATTAATTATGATTTTTCTTTTCATTGTTATGATGTTTTGACATTCTTTGGGGCTTTACACATCTGGAAAGGGATTGCCCCTCTCAGGCTGGCTAATTCCTGGGGGTGATGGACAACTTGCCTAAAACATGACTCTAATGTATAGATGGATGGACCCAAAGCTGTGCCCTAACTCACCCTCTTATCTCTCATACACCAAGTCAATATTTCCTCTGCCCTAAATCATTCCAAGGCCAGACACCAGGCAACACCCTTAATGCCTAAAGTCAATCCTGGAATGTTTATTCTGCCCTATCTGGTCTTTGCCAAGGAAATCCCAATAAAGATCAAACCATACCTTCCTCCACTCCAGTCATCTGCCTCCTGATCATCCTGGTGTTTCCCGTGAGTCCTGGTATGGTGTAGCATATCCCCTTCTTTCTGGAAATACTAATAATAAACTCTTCTTTCTTTTTTTAAAGATTTTATTTATTTATATATTTGACACAGAGAAAGAGAGAGGCACAGAGAGAGAGTGTACAAGCAGGGGAAATGGTAGAGAGAGAGGGAGAAGTGGTCTCCCTGCGGGACTCCATCTTAGGGCTCTGGGATCATGACCTGAGCTGAAGGCAGACACTTAACTGACTGAGCCACCCACATGTCCATAAATTCTTCTTTCAATGACATTGGCCTCTCCATGTTTTCTTTGTCATTATTTCCATAAACTAAATCCCAAGTATAATTTTTTAACACAAGTGTGGTCCAAGGGATAATAACTCTCTTGCCATTCTGGTTGCACAAGTCCGAGTACCAAACAGGTTCCTCCAGATGTTCTAGGTAGCAACAGAGGCACAGAAACCTAGGGCAGTAGGTCCAAGGTCCAAGGAGTGACTAAAAGTAGCCCACAAATTTCACATGCACAAAGCAAATCAGAGTCCATGTGGAACTGGTCCCAGCAGGGTGGCTGCCTTCAGAATAGAGGCCAAGAGGATTCAGGGGTGAAGCATAGGAGACACCAATTCAAAACTCCTGCACTGTGACCTGAATCATGGGCCATAATTAGGAATATGCAGGCCATGGGCTCATGCACGCCCAGCCCTTCTCTAAATGCATGTACTGTGTGTCTGTTATAATCAAGTGAGCTGACAGAGAGCTCTATCAGAAAACCGTTCCCTTGGGGGCGCCTGTGTGGCTCAGTGGGTTAAGCCACTGCCTTCGGCTCAGGTTGTGATTCCAGGGTCCTGGGATGGAGCCCCACATCGGGCTCTCTGCTCAGCAGGGGGCCTGCTTCCCCCTTTCTCTCTGCCTGCCTCTCTGCCTACTTGTGATCTCTGTCTGCCAAATAAATAAATAAAATCTTAAAAAAAAAGAAAAGAAAAAACTGTTCCCAAGCCTCAGACTTCATTTGGTGGTTATTTATTGAGCAGTAACTTTATTCCTGGTGCTGCATCATCACTGGTCGGCCATGATTAACTGAGTAGGAGAGATGCTTGTCTTTGAGAAGTTGAACAAAGGATTACTGTTAAAGAAAATTAATCTTTAGTGAATGTAAGGTATTTGAATATGTAGTAAAGGAATTTTACCTTCTTTTAACTCACTCCCAGCCCTTCCCTTCAGTGTAAAATTGGGGCTTCTCTTTTTCTCTGTTGCATGCATTAGCATAGAGAATGACGGGCTGATATTCCAGTTGCTCTATGTCAGTTCCAAGTCTTACAATCTCAGCATTGCTTTCCTGTGGTGCAACCTCACTGCACGCCGAGGTGAACACCTGGTCCTTGTTGCAACACCCTGTGGAAATTATGGCATGAGGAGCTGGCACCAAGTTGTTCTATGAGTAATGAATGTCTGTTTTCTGATCCAGAGGCACCTTGTTTCCTGTCAAAAATAGTGTATGCATGCCCAATGGAAAACACTTTGCTGAGTATCAGAAGACCCATGTTCAGGGGCTCAGTTGGTTAAGTGTCTGCCTTCACCTCAGGTCATGATCCCAGGGTCCTGGAATTGAGTCCCACATCAGTTCCCTGCTCAGCAGGGAGTCTATCTGCCTCTGCCCCGCCCCCTCCCCACTTACGCTTGCACTGTCTCTGAAATAAATAAAATCTTAAAAAAAATAGTGTATGCATGAAACAATGAAATACACAATTATATATATATGAAATAATTCTTGGATATAAGGAAGAGATTCTGTAAGGGACAGAGAACTGACGGGATAATGAGCCCCCTGACAGTTCCTGCTTCCTTGACTCCCAGGTATGAGGTAACACAGTCTCCTGGAAGGATATGGAATCTCTTGATGTCCTGAATTGGACTGGTAACAGATCAATTCATAGGAAACAAAACAAGTACAAGAGATTAGGCCTAAGGGACACACTTTTATGGTTTTAACCTTTTTTCTTTTTTTCTTTTACTGCAAATTTTGTTTAAACAAAATTTTGAATTCAGCATATGAAAGAATGCAATCACAGCTGCTAGGCAATTGTGAATTTTGTATAACTATAAACATTTTTGTGTTCATTCATCCTTCTCTAAATCATTGCAATAAATGACTGTGGTTCCAAAATAATTTTTTTTAATTTTCAATAAACCACAACTCCCCTCCTCAATCTCCATACACAACATCATCATTTTTCCTAAATAAATTCTAATTTGCCCATTTCTTCCTCGCTGAGCCCAACACTTTCCACTTCTCTAAAGCATTATCTATGAAATGTCACTTTCCTGTGACCACTATAATCAATTGAGCCAATTCACCTTTTCTCCCGCTTAAAGTTGCTGCTTTTTCTTCATTTCCATAACTTTTTCACTAAATCATAGACCAGATATTTGGTAGAATGTTCCACAACTTGGATTGTCTTATGTTTATTCATAATTAGATATAGGTTATGCATCTTTGGCAGAAATATAACTTAATTTGATATTGTATTCTTTCAATGCATCAGGTTAGAGAACACAATTTTAATTTGTCTCATTACTTATGATGTTCACTTGTTTAAGGTTGTGTCTGCCAGGTTACTCCAATGAAATCATATTCTTCTTTATATTTATATATTTATGTACATATTAATGTTTTACTTTATTATTTATTATTGTGTGTTTCATATTTGTTTCTTATATTGTTATATTTATTTTATTTAATATGTATATATTATATATGTATTTTTATATACTGTATATCATACATATGTATATATATATGTATGTATATGTTTACATTATATATACACAGGTATATATTTTTTTAAAGATTTTATTTATTTATTTGACAGACAGAGATCACAAGTAGGCAGAGAGGCAGGCAGAGAGAGAGGGGGAAGCATCCTCCCCACTGAGCAGAGAGCCCGATGTGGGGCTTGATCCCAGGACCCTGAGATCATGACCTGAGCCAAAGGCAGAGGCTTAACCCACTGAGCCACCCAGGCGCCCCTACACAGGTACATTTTATATATATATGTATTTGGAAGGTGTTTTGAACCTATGTAAATACCTTTTTCAAATGTATTCATTTATTCATGTATATCTCTATGTATTCTTATTCTGTTATTTTATTCAATGGGTTTTAATTTTCCATTGTCTCAGTATTGGCCAGTGGAAGCCCCTTTGACAATATATCCATCCATTTTAGAACACTTCATTGTTTCCTGGACTAACAAGGCATTCCAAGTTTATCATTTTCCATACCTGCCTCAAGCATAATCAGCCATTTCTCTAAGGCATCCTATTCCATTTATCAGAAAATGATATATTGAAGTCACGATCTGAGTGGTAGATGTGTTTATCCTTTTGAGAATTTTGGGTCTCTACTCACAGATCATTCATGTGTCTCATCTAATCTATCTATATTGAAAACCATGAGTTCCTTCCAATACCTCCAGTTCTAACCCAAAGCATAGGGGTTATTTTAATTATCATACTTTTCATATTTGTAACATCCTTTCCCAATAATGAAAAAAACTCACTTCCATTATTTAATTAATTTTTTCTGTACATAAGTCAATCTGTCATTTATGTCACAACTTTGTCCTCCATATGGATGACCTCTTCACCCTATTTGGTCTCCAATATCCCATGCTATGTGGCCTCTATCACTGAATTTCCTCCTCATACTACTTGAACTCTGGCAGTCCATGCTGGGCCTCTCCTCTCTGGGAATGTCTTTCTAGCCAGGTTTAGACTCTTCTTACATTGAGACTCCTCTTTGTGGGTACACTTTCTTCACTTTTCTTGATCTTCAGACTAGGTTGTCTCCCCTTCTCCTATGCCCATTTCCCATCTTACCTTGTTTCCCTAATCAGTTTTGCACTGAATTGTCAGGGGAAAAAAAGGGAAAGGAAGGGAAAGAGGAGCCTGGAATCATTTATAACATCTTTTTTCTTTTATACCTCACACCCAGTCTATTAACAAATTACATTAGCACTATATTCATAATATATCCAGAATAGAACTACTTATTGCCATGCTGTTATGGTCCAAGATAACAGCACATTTCTTCTGGATGATCTCAATAGCCTCCTTCTTGTTTTCCCATTACCTCTATAGTCTAGTTTCAACCAGAGATGCTACTTTGGTCACTCATTTGCTCAAAAGCCTTCTCTTTGTTCTCTACTCCATTTTAAACTTTTTTTTTTTTAATAATCCTCATAATGAATTGCAAGAAGTTACATAATTTGTCCTTACACCTGAGTCCTAATCATTGGCCTCCCAAATGCAATATTGCTCTAATTATACCTCCTACTTCTTTTCACCTTATTTAATGGTCTTTTTCTGCTCCTCTAAAAGTCCTGGCCTGCTCCCAATTTCCATAATACTTGCTCTTCCTCTTTGTCCGGCATAGTTTTAACCAAGATACCCTCAAGGCTCATTCCCTTTCACCTTCATCTTTGTTGAAATACCTCCTCCTTTGTTGAAATACCTCCTCAAGACCTCACAGATGAATCTTTTTACATTTAAGATGCCTAATGTATTTTAACACTCATCACTTTTCCCTAAGTAGTTATTTTTTCTTTGCATTAATATTTACTAAGACAATGAAGTTTGCTTATTATACAATTCATGACTGAGGCTATAACCTTCACGGGGTCAGAGATTTCTATTTTTCTTGTTACTATGTAAGTATGGCCAAGGAAGGTGACACTTGTATAGCAGGTACAAATAAGTATTTTTTGAATAAACAAATTTTTGTGTGTATTAAATGAAATAAATTTTTGATGCATAAATATATTAAAATACAAACTATAGTCTATCTAATCTTCCTTCTTCATGAAATCATAAACCATTCCAGGTAAGGGATAATATATTATTCATTTCTTTTCCTCCCAAATTCACCGTAATTAGAAACACACTGTATCATTCAATAACATTTATTTATTTATTTGTTTGTTAATTGATACTTTCTTAAATTAGTGGCTTTTTTTCTAAAGATTTTATTTATTTATTTGACAGACAGAGATCACAAGTAGGCAGAGAGGCAGGCAGAGAGGAGAAAGCAGGCTCCCTGCTGAGCGAGGAGCCCGACGAGGGGCTCAATTCCAGGACCTGGGATCATGACTTGAGCCGAAGGCAGAGGCTTAACCCACTGAGCCACCCATGTGCCCCAAATTAGTGTCTTATTAAAACTTTGTCTCCTAAATTCTGTAACATTTGGTAAGATTGCAAGGCTGTGTTTTCATATAGTCCTTGCCTCTCTGACACATTGTGGTATCTATCAGTGAGGGTCCAGGGATTTTCCTATAACTGCCATTTAATAATGGCTTTACTGATACAGGAAAGACTCATTATTTTGTTTTCTTTCCTTAAGTACTTCCTCTCTCCCTTGTTTATCTTCACTCTTTTATTCAGATTCCTTTCCTAGATCCTAGTGTCAGAAAAATCAGAAAATTTTCCCTTGAAAAAAATCCCTGGAAGGGTTCAGTTTTGCTAGGGAATGGAGAAGGCAAAGATGTTTTTACTCAATCATATTGAAAAATGGAAATTTTCAACTTTAAAAATATAATTTAAAAATTTTAAATTCTTTTTCTTTCTTTCTTTCTTTAAATTATTATATTCAGTTAGCCAACATATAGTATTTTGATTTGGGTCTTCTGGATTTATATGCTGAGATGGAGTTTGGAGTACAACATATTTATAGAGACCAACAACTCAGAAAGAAGAAGAGAAGTAAGTAAAATTTGACAGAGGTACAAGGCAAACTGTGATTCAAGGCCCCCCCTAAAGCTGAGTATAGGCTAGCATGAGAGAATAGAATCCATGGGAGCCTCAGACTCCCATGCACACGTCATATACAATAAAATGTTCTTCTCCATGGGTCTTCCTGGGTATTTGCTAGGGTCTGGGAACAAGGCAGGAACTGAAAAAAGTTCCTTCTTGGTGTGTGCCTGGAGGAAGGGAGACATCCAGAAAGACACACCCCACTCAGAGCTTTTTCCTCATATCTACTCAATGGCATAAAATCCTTAATCTGCTGGTAGAGAGGCGGCAAGTCTCTGAGAGAAGGCACAGGAAAAAAAAAATCCTAGCTCTGTGGGAAAGGCAGGGAATCAACCTGACTTTAGCTCATTAAAAATGCTTACCTTTAAGTGGGGTTCAGTCACTGCTAAAGTTCTGGCTTGGAGAGCCAGCAATGCAAGGCCTGACTAAGGCCCAGGATGAACCAGGACAATGGAGAATGACCCTGCATATCTATCCCAGGCTAACAAGCATCAAATAATAACAAACTTCTAACATTAGAGGAAGACAAAAACCATAAAAAACCATAAAGAGACCCTCATTGTGGCACAGGCTGATGCAGAAAAAAAAAATCTAAAGCTGAGGGTGGAAGAGAATTGTTGAGTAGGATTCTCCTGCAGTCCTGTTTACACCCTAACCACAAGAGAACATTACAGAGTAATGATACAACAACAAAACAAAACAGCTCTACTCTTGGCTAGATTTGCTCACCTCTTCCCTCCCCAGTTCTGAGCATAAACACTCTTTACTCTGGTTTCTCTGGTCTTGCACATGTGTTGGGCTTTCGACCAAAAATTATGAGTCACACAAAAAAAGTAAGAGGCACAGAAATCAGCAGAACCAGTCACTTTGGACTCAGATGTTGAAACTATCTGGCAGGGAATTTAAACTATAATTAAGATATTAAAGGTTTTAGTGGAAAAGACAGATAATTGCTCAAATAAATGGGTAATTTCAGCAGAGATTAAAACCATGAGAAAGAGGCAAGGGGAAATATTAGAAAATTTTTAAAAAATTACATGGTAATAGAGGTGAAAAATGCCTCTAATGGGCTCATCAGTAGAATCTACATGGCTGAGGAAAAATTAACAAACTCAAAGATAAGTCAACAGAAATTAATCAAAATGAAACTAAAGAGGAAAAGTAGAAAATAAGAACAGGACATAAAGAAGCTTTGTGATTAAACAATCTAACATTGGTGTACTTGCAATCTCAGAAGGAGGAAGGCAAGAAAATGGTGCGGTAATGTTTGAAGAGATATTGGTAGAAATTTTTTAAAAAATAATGAAAAATATCAATACCCTAGAGCTAAAAATCTCCAAGAACACCAAGCAGAATTAATTTTAATATTAATTAATTAATATTCCCCCCAAACACACCTGGACACATCTTACTCAAACTGATGGGACCCAAAGATAAAGAGAACATAGTGAAGACTGCTAGACAGAGAGGCAAATTACATAAAGAATAAATATAAGGATTCCAACAGCATCCCATCAGAAACCGTGCAAGTCACTAGAGTATAATGTGAAATATATGCATTAAAAAATAGAGAAATAAAGATTTTCAATGAAACAAACGAAAACCAACATGACTATCATGCTACTATTACAATTACCACTACCAACAACAAAATGGAAGCCATCACCTGAGGTACTGCATAACAGAAGATGGTAAAGGAAGCTCTTCAGACAGAAGGAATTTAATATGAGACAGAAAGTAAAAAACAAAACAAAACCAAAACCCCCCACAAAACACTGCTAGATATGATAAAAAGTAAAGCAAATATAAAATGTGTGTATTTACTAGTAATTTCTCTAAAAGACAATTGCCATTTAAAGAAAAATTATGGCAATTTGTTTGTCCCATATGTATAAGTAAAATTTGTATCAATAGTGCAAAGAAGAGAATGAAATGGGAATATTCTAGTACTACACACAAAGTGACACAATATCTGATGGCAGACTAAAGTTGTATGCTACCATCCTAAGCACAACAGATTGTTATTTTTAAATAATTTGTATTTTTAAAGTGGCATGAATAGCAATAAGCAAATAGTAGAGATAAAATGAAATAATAGAAAAAATACTGCAAGTTTATGGCAACTTGTTACAATAGCCAAAGGGAACTAATACAAATGATTAAAAGTTATTAGCAAATGAATACGATTTCTAGGAATGGTAGAGTTGTAGTTTGTTATATGTATGTTTCATGCTTTGGGCTTTCTGGAGTTTTGATTCAAGTTTTCTTATTGGTGTCTTATTCATCCAACCTATATTTTGTATCACAATTACTGTATTTTAAGTTTTAGACTGGATGCTCATTGCCTTTTGGTTATTAAACTAGCCAATTTTTAACTAGAGGGTATTATGCTGAGCAAAATAAGTCAATCAGATAAAGACAATTATCATATGATCTCTCTGATATGAGGAATTTGAGAAGCAGGGTGGGGGGTTTGGAGGGTAGGAAGGAAAAAAATGAAATAAGATGGGATTGGGAAGGAGACAAACCATAAGAGACTCTTAATCTCACAAAACAAACTAAGGGTTGCTGGAGGGTGGGGGCAGGTAGGGAGAGGGTGGTTGGGTTATGGACTTTGGGGAGGGTATGTGCTATGGTGAGTTCTGTGAAATGTAGAAGCCTGTACCCCTGGGGCAAATAATATATTATATGTTGATAAAAATAATTAATTTAAAAAACTAGCCCTTTTTAAAAAAAGTATTTATTTATTTATTTGAGAGACAGAGAGAGAACAAGCAGTGGGGAGGGGCAGAAGGAGAGAGAGAGAGAGAGATAGAAGCAGACCCCTATTGAGCAGAAAGCCCAATGTGGGGCTCAATCTCTGGACCCAGAGATCATGACCAGAGCCGAAAGCAGATGTTTAACCTACTGAGCCACCCAGATGCCCCAAACTAAGCCAATTTTTAGAACGAAAATCATGTGGACTCTTCATTCATCTTCATTTCTTTCCCATAATTTTCATTTATTCAATAAGTATATTGAGGTACAGGAGAATCTGATAAATTGCTTGGGATTAACCAGTTGACATGGGTTGGAAAATGGCAGAGCTTATATGTAAACTCAAGTCTTTCTGATATCAGTGCTGTATTATTTTACCATACTATCTACCTGTTGGCTCAATTTATTCATTTTGTTTTACCAAATAGTTTGTTAGTGGATACATTTTGCTTGTGGTTGGAGCCCTATGTAAAACCTACAGCAAGTAAAACCTGTCAACAAGCTATGGAAGGAAAGTCACCAAGAAGACAAGCAGGAGGGAAGCCACCTTCCTGTCAGGACACATTGTTGCCTCTTAAAGGAGATAAATTTGAAAAAAAAAAAAAAAGGAGGGGGGAGAGAAACTTACCCTCTGTGACCCTAAAGTGCTCCATAATAAGTATGAAATAAAAAACAAGAGAGAGAGAAAGAGAGAGAGCTATGAGAGGAACATAATTTTTCTAACTTTGAGAAAAATAACAACCGCCCAAGATATTGATGGATCAGGTAATACAGTCTAAACCAATAGTTCATTTTTAAATGTTTTAGACATCTAAATTCATCGTTCAAATTTTATTTAAAATCTTCTGCTTCTTGCCTATTGACCATGAAAATCTATCCCTCCAAATTTCACAAAATTTATTTAGATAGAATAACATCCAAAATTCCAATCAGGTTTTATGAGCTTTATTAATTTAATCAGCATTTGTCAGTTATTCAACTGAATCTACATTAAAAAGTATACATTCTAATTGTTGGTACTTATCCACTAATTATTAATTAAGCAAATTAATGGCAATATATTAATTCAAACTTTAAAATATAGACATAGACAATGTCAGAATTATGCAAACATGCAAGGACTAATTTTTGAGAATACTGTTCTTTGAGAAATTATCATTGTAGACTTTTATTTTATACAATTTCCAGAAGCATTTAATTAAAAGAGTGAAGGATAAATTCCAAAATTTCTAGAAACAGTTTCCTTGCAACTGTTGACTTCATTAAAGTTTTCCATAAAGTCAAAGACAGTGTTCCTAGAAAAATAGTAAAGATATGTAAGAGTTTTAGGTAAAATTTTAATTTTGATTCTAAATGTTGAAATTATCTAAAACCAAAATTCAATATAATTAGTATAAAATTAGCATGTTTTCATATAAATTCTTTAATGAAACAATATTTTGCTCTTTAAAATTGTCTTTTAAATCTTGCCTTCATATTCAAACTTATGCAGAAGTAACTAAAGAAAATAATGGATACAGCAGTGATTGAGGCAATGAAAACCTGTAAAAAATGAGGTGTCATTTTTCTTGTATCAGATTCTTGAAAATTAGAAAGTTTGTTAATATACATTTTTGGAGTTTTGAAGAAATCTGAACTTTAATAAATAATTTGTGTTGTTTTGTTTTTATTCTTGTTTTGACAAGAATGTAATCCATAGCACACTGTGTAATTGCCACTTGGCAACACCTGATCCATGAATTCATTCCTAGTAATATAATCTGTCACTATCCCAACAAATTAAACTAATTAAAGTACATAGTGAATTTCACTTTTGCATTACCTAAAACCAAAAAATATCAGTCCATTCAATGGAAAGTTATATATTATTTAGAGAATAATGTGTCAATATTTGCTGACTTGCTAATATCTCAAATGCATACAGCTACTGAAAAATTTATAGTACAGAGCAGTGCCATACATATAATCTCATTTATGCAAACAGCACAGTTTTTAATCCAATTATTTGTTTATTTTATATCTATTCACTACTTCATGTAAATGTTTTTTGGTAGGAATAGGCCTAAAATTTAAACAAATAGAATCAGGCAAGGAATTAAGATATGGAAGTTAAAAGATGATGGAGAGAGGATAAGTTTTACATGTATTTAATAACTGCAGTGTTTTAATTTTTAATAACAGGAATATATTGGACACATTATTAAAATAAGTATAAATGAAATTATAGACAAAAATGAAATATTATTAAGAAATGGAGAAAAGGTATTTAGTAATATTACAAATTTTCAGTAAGACAGATGTATCAGAATGGATTGATAAATTGATGTGCAAAAAAAGAAATACACAGAAGTCATGAACCTGGAGCTACTGACCTTTTTCTTCTATTGATTCTCTATTAGGAAGAGCATGTTTGTTTTCCATTGTTTTATTTTATGTGTGACTATTTCCATTAATATCCCTGGATTCTTGGCTCATCCCTGGGCTCTTGGCTCCCCATGGAGGTCCCTGACTGGTGGCAGACCAGTGCTTGGAGCTTACATGTCAAAAATCAAGTCTCGAGAATCACTCATTTCCCCATATTCCACACCAGCAGTGAGGCAGAGCAGCCATTTGAGTGGTCTGTTTTGCAGACTAAACTCTCCCTGCATGGCTTTTCCCAAGTCTGGTTATGGAAAATAAATATTTTTAAATGCCAAAATATGGAGACGTGAAGACTTAAAAATATCAGGGCACAACAGCTAAAATATAAGGAAATGCAGTCCAGTTTTTCCAGTGTCAAGCAAAAGCTGAAATGTTCTGACCTCAAAAACGTAGCTGAATGTTATACTAAAAAGTTGGTTCAGTGTATGTTTACTGACTATACATCAAACACATTCAAGGAACTATTTTTATTAATGGCATCCTATTTTTTCTATACTTGAATTAATTAAAAATATCTGCTAAGGCTTAAAGCACTGTTTCTGAATTCTGAGTATCAATGATTGCATGCAATTAGTAAAGGAAGATAGGAAACAAGGTAGCTAATTTAACTACATTCCAACTTGTCTTTGTTTTTTTTTTTATTGTAGCCCATAGAGTCAATTCAGAACTCCTTAACAAATCCAAAGCTAATTGTAGTAAAACAGGAATTTTTAAAAAATCTAGAAATCTGTTGTGCACAGTCTTTAAAATATGATTAATTTTAACCATCCATTCTGTGCCTTCCTCTACCTACTAGGCCAGTAGAGTTTGTTCATATCATCTGAGCCTACATTGTACTTTCTATATCTGACAATGTGGCAAAGATGACTGGCAATCAATACATTTTATGATTCTGCTAACAGTGGGGCTCAGGCAAGAATTAACTTTCCCAAGTCCCTCCTGTGCACCATCTAGTTGAGCTGTATTACCATTCTTACCAAAGTTACGTGAAATACAAATAAGTTTTTCACTTCTAATCTAGGCTTTTCAAAGAGGGGCCCTCTTAAGCTAATTCCTTGGAATTACTTTATAAGGAGGATATAGTGAAGCTGTGAAGGAGGATGGAGACAGAGATGGAAAGATCCTAGGTCTCTGAATTACCATGGAAGAAAGCCTCCTACCAATTGAGTTAATATCCTACATCATCATTATATGAGCCAGAAATAGAATTCTTTGAGTATTCCAACTACAATTTGAAGATTTGTTTATTAAAACAGTGAGTGCTACCCTAAGTAATACACATACAAGTTTTACATTTAAAATATAATGCATTCATTTTTATTTTGACTCATATCTTTTTCTGATTTCTGCTTTAGGGAATATAAATGGAACATACAGGCATGCACACACACACACACACACACACACTCATAATTTTTTTTCCTCAGTGAAATAAGGATAAATGGTATTTTGGATATTGAATGACAAAGTAATTTTCAAATTTACCTTTAAGTAATTTCTTTTATGTTTTCCACTATTGATAAACCTAGGATTTTGAAATTTTGAACAAATATACCTTCTTCAAAACCAGAATTTGGGAGGGGGGTCAAGTTTTTTTTTATGTCTACAATCATAAATGATGAGGATGAGGGAAGTTCATAAAACACAACTTATTTCATGGTTCTGTCAGTCATGGCAAGTGTCATTATTTAGTATCTTTCTCTTTTAAAAACAAAAATAAGATAAAATAGCAAAATTTATCCAAGGACGAAATAGAGATTTCCATTGTCTCCTTGTCAAATTAGTATGTGGTGATATTGATCTGCTTTGTGTAAGGATCCCAGAGGAGAGGACATGCTAAATAAGGGAGGGCCTGTAATATGTGCTCATTAAATGAAGCCAATCATAAAACCACAAGGATTATTGTTAAAACTTTGAAACAGATATCTTAGGAAGTCAAAATTTTCTTCTTTACATAATCTGTTGTAATGATTTATGATTCTAATGGTATTTCACTTCAATATGTATGAAAGCAACACAACATAAAGAATTCACACACACAAAAAAGTTCTCTGTTTCTCTTACCTGTATACTTATGCACTTTGCGGAGAAGATTTAGGGCAAACAGGACTGTGTTCTGAAAGCCACTAAAATCACTGATGAAGGGGACTTTATCTCCACTAACAAGCATGCGTCTTGGCAGCTCCTTCTGGAATTCATATGTTCTAATTAAGGTTGTAGGAAAGCGTGGTGGGGCTAAGTAATCCACAAATAAAGCCCAGCTTCTTGCAAAATCAGCTTCTTGTTTAGAATAATATTTTAACCTAATAGACAAGTGGGGAAAAGTATGAATTTTTAATTAGTCTACTCAGAATTTTGCGAACTCAATTTTCAAAATAGATAATTTGTTCAAAATGACATTATTCTACTTTTTAGAGTATAGATCATAGAAACTTGGTGTTGATTTTACCACCTAGATTTTAAAATTTGAAGAGATGTTATTAGGATTTTAAATTTGGATTTATCATCTCAAAACATATGTGTTTTTAATCATATTTTTCCCTTTTCATAAAGCATCTATATTACTTACAATAACTCTGAAATGTGACTAAGTCTCATTATTTTAAAATGTAAAGATGGGGCACCTGGGTGGCTCAATCGGTTGAGCTTCCCACTCTTGATTTAAGCTCAGGTCATGATCTCAGCGTCGTGGGGCACTCAGCAAGCAGTCTTCTTGGAATTCTCCTTTTCCCTCCCTCTCTTTCCCTCACACTCTCTCTAAAGTAAGTAAATAAATAAAATACCAAGATAAAAGTCAATGAAAATTGGGAAAATTTCTGCTGAAATTAGGTATCTCTTAAAGAACATATAACATATAATCTTCATTTCAGGCAACCACTAAAAATGAAGTAACAGAATTTTCCTTGTTTTTTAGTTAGTTTGGTATTTTTTTCTGGTCATGTATACTAGAAAGCTAACTTTTCTTTCTTTTTTTTTCAGGTATACAATGTAATGCTACTAGAACTCATACAGCAATTCAGTAATGTGGCAAGATACAAAATCAATGTACAGAAATCAGTTGCTTTCTTATACACTAACAATGAAAACACAGAAAGGGAAATTAGAGAATCGATTCCATTTACTATAGCACCAAGAACCATAAGATACCTGGGAATAAACCTAACCAAAGAGGTAAAGGATCCTTACTTGAAGAACTACAGAACACTCATGAAAGAAATTGAAGAAGACAGAAAAAGATGGAAGACTATTCCATGCTCATGGATTGGAAGAATAAACATTGTTAAAATGTCTATACTGCCTAGAGCAATCTATATTTTTAATGCCATTCCAATCAAAATTCCACCAGTATTTTTCAAAGAGCTGGAGAAAACAATCCTAAAATTTGTATGGAATCAGAAGAGACCTGAATTGCTAAGGAAATGTTGAAAAAGAAAAACGAAACTGGTGACATCACGTTGCCTGATTTCAAGCTTTACAACAAAGCTGTGATCACCAAGACAGCATGGAACTGGCATAAAAACAGACACATAGACCAGTGGAACACAGTAGAGAGCCCATATATGGACTCTCAACTCTATGATCAAATAATCTTTGACAAAGCAGGAAAAAATAAACAGTGGAAAAAAAGTCTCTTCAATAAATGGTGCTGGGAAAATTGGACAGCTATATGTATGAGAATGAAACTCGACTATTCTCTTACACCATACACAAAGATAAACTCGAAATGGATAAAAGACCTCAATGTGAGGCAGGAATCCATCAGAATCCTAGAGGAGAACATAGGCAGTAACCTCTTCGATATCAGCCACAGCAACTTCTTTCAAGATATGTCTCCAAAGGCAAAGGAAACAAAAGTGAAAATGAATTTTTGGGACTTCATCAAGATCAAAAGCTTCTGCACAGCAAAGGAAACAGTCAACAAAACAAAGAGGCAACCCACAGTATGGGAGAAGATATTTGCAAATGACAGTACAGACAAAAGGCTGATATCCAGGATCTATAAAGAACTTCTCAAATTCAACACACACAAAACAGATAATCATGTCAAAAATTGGGCAGAAGACATGAACAGACACTTCTCCAATGAAGACATACAAATGGCTATCAGACACATGATTTTTGTATATATTGTGAAATGATCCTCACAAGTCTAATTAACATTTGTTACCAAACATAGTTATAAAATGTTTTCTTGTGATGAGATTAAGATTCACTCTAAATATGCAGTACAGTAATATAACAATAATGACTGTGCTATATATTACATCCCTATGAACTACATATAACTAGAAGTTTATACATTTTGACCCCCCTCACCCATTTCACCCAGCACCTCTCTCTCTCTATATATATATATATATGCCATTATAATATATGATACCATTGTAATATATATGATAGTATTACATATTTTTATCTATTCATGCATTGATGGATACTTAGACTGTTTTCATATTCTAGCTATTGTAAATACTACCACAATGAACATGTATATCTTTTTAGATTAGTGTTTTCATTTTATTCAAAAAAATACCTACTTATGGAATTGCTGGATCATATGGTAGTTCTATTTTAAATTTTTTGAGGACTCTCTATGCTGTTTTCCATGGTAGTTGCAACAATTTATGTTCCTGCTTTTTTTTCTTACTGAGAAAAAATTTTAATTTCAATATTTTAGTGAATAATTTTATATATTTTATTTATTTGTTAATTTAACTAATTAATTAAATTTAAAAAGAGTGCAAGTTGGGGAGGGGAGGGACAGAGGAAGAAGGAGAGAGAGATTTTTTTTTTTTGAGAGAAAGAATCTTAAGCAAGCTCCTCACCCTGCTTGGAGCCCAGTGTGGGTCTTGATCTCACTAGGCTGAGATCATGACCTGAGTTCAAATCAAGAGTCAGACACTTAACCAACTAAGCCACCCAGATACAACTGTAAGTATGTGTATATATATATATATATATATATACACACACATATACAAACACGTAATTATTCTCTACAGATATATATATATATCTATACAGATATATCTATATCTATATGATCTGTATCTATATGTATCTATCTGTATATCTATATATGTAATATATATAGCTATAATCTGTATCACCTGTTCTAGCAATCTTCTGACCATGTAAACAACTTGCTATTTTGAACCGTGCTTGTTCCTTTTGAACTATTTTACATACTATTTCTTGTTCATTTTGCCCTATGTCCTTCAAGTCTTATTATGGAAGTTATATGGTTTGTTACATTCCCCCTGGAATTACTCTAAGTAATGCATACATCAGGGTCTAGGTATTATGGATTCAGAAAGTAATTGGAACATATCCCCCAGTTAATATCTGTGAAAAAAACATACCTGTATATACATGGTTCATATAGAGCTATGGGAGTGTAGAGGATGAAATAACCAACTGTCCTTGATTATAGAAAAATTGGTTGGCTGTCCATGCTCTTATCAAATTGCAGCCAAATCTCAAATTTAAGAAGGAGAAAACATGAATACCTATGGATATTAAGTTAAGGGTCACACAGTTTTAATAACAGCACAACTAGACATTGTGTAGATTGTGGGAGAGCCAACAGGACATAAAAAATAGATGAAGACATAAGATTTTCAGTTATCTCCAATATTTGCCTCAGAGTGGAATTGCTGAGTCATAAATAACACTCAGTTAATATTTTGAGGAATTGTTAAAATAGTTTCCAAAGTGGTTGCACCATTTTCCATATCCACAAGCAATTCTAAATACTCTACCCCCTCTCACACTTGTTACTGTTTATCTTTTATATTTTAGCCAATTTAGTGTTTGTAAAGTGGTATCTTATGGTTTTGAATTTTATTTCCCTAGTGTCTAATGATTTTCAGCATCTCTGTATGTACTTATTGGAGAAATAGCTCCTCAAATCAATTTTCCATTTTTAAAAATTGGGTTATTTGTCTTTTTAAATTGAATTATGAAATATTTAAAATATATTTCAGATGCAAAACTCTTACAGATATATGATTTGCAAATATCTTTTTTCCCATTCTGTATATTGTCTTTCACTTTCTTGATGGTACCATTCACAGCACCAAAACTATTAAGCTTTTAAGAAATGTATTTTATCTATTTTTATCTTTTGTACCATGTGCTTTTAGTGTCTTATCTTAGAAGAAAATGACTAACCCAAAGACCAAAAGCTTTAGTCTGAAATCTATAGGCTTAGCTCTTACATTTAGGTCTATAATGCATTTTGAGTTAATTCTGTTGTTTTAGGAGAAAAACTTCTTTCATTGTATGTGGATTTCTAGTTCCCCCAGCACCATTTGTTGAAAAATTTATTCTTTACCCATCAAGTTGTCTTACACTATTGTTGAAAACAGCTTTTGTTTCTGGACCCCAATTCTATTCTATTGATCCATATATCTATTATCACATATCAACACTCTGTCTTGATTACTGCACTTTTGTAGTAAGAGATTAACAGAGATTGCATTGAATCTGTGAGTAAGTTCAGTTGCCATTAAACAATATTAAGTTTTCCAATCCGTGAACACAAGATTTTCCTTTAAATAGTTCTTTCACTTCTTTCAAAAATACCTTATATTTTTCAGTGTACCCAAGTTCTACAGTTCTTTTGCTAACTTTATTCTATATATTTTATTTTTCCTGATAATGTTGTAAATGTATTTGTTTTCTTAGTTTCATTTTAGGATTTTTTTATGCTAGTACATAGAAATACAATTAATTTTTGTACCAGCTAGGTTGAAGACCTCATATATTAATTATAATATTTTTAGTGGATTTCTTAGAGAGAAAGTATTATTTCTTCTCTTTCTATCTAAATTACTTTTATTTCTTTTTACTGCCTAATTTTCCTGGATCAAACCTCCAGTGAAATCTTGAATAGATGTAAGAATGGGCAACCTTGTCTTATTTCTCACTTTAAGGAGAAAGCATTTAGTCTTTCACAATATGAAGTTAACTGTAGGTTTTTCTAGAGGCCCTTTAACAAGCTGAGAAACTTTTATTCTATTTCTAGTCTTTTTAAAATGTTTTTTATCATAAAAGAATGTTGTCAAATGCTTTTTCTACATCTACTGTGATGATTTTGTGATTTGTGTCCCTTATTCTATTAATATGGTGTATTATTTGGTTATCACATACTAAACCAAATTTGTATTCTTAGAATAAATCCTATATGGCATGGTTTATTCTTTTTATACGTGGCTGGATTCTGTTTACTAGCATTATATTGAGGATTTTTGTGTCTACTATATTCACAAGAAATGTTGACATGTAGTTTTTGTGTAATGTCTTTCATTTTGCTATCCAAGTAATATTGCCAATTTGTTTCTGTTCTTATGTCTTATGTCTTTGTCCTCTTTTTCTTCATTACTGCCTTCTTTTGTGCTAAGTGAATATTTTCCAGTATAAATGTTTTTGCCCATGCTTTCTTTTCTATCATCTTTCTCTAATATATCTACATTTTAATTTCTTAACTCTTCCTCTTTGCTGGTGAGATTACAATTACTATCTATCTTAAAACAATATAGTTCATGTTAATAGTAACATATTCTAACCATTTACATAAATTTTGCTGCAATATAGTCCATTTCCACTCTCCTGCAGGTCTGCGAAACTCTCTTTGTTTTTCTTCATCTTTTTTTCTTTTTGTTCCTCACACTGGGTAATTTCAATTTACCTATATTCAAGTTTATGGATTTTTCTCCTGCCAGTTTAAGCCTGTTTTTGAATTCCTCAAGTGAATTTTTCATTTTTGCTATTATAATTTGCAACTGCAGAATTTCTATTTTTTCTATAAATTCTACCTCTTTATTCATAATTTCTACTTAGTAAAACATTGTTGTCAATTCACACTTTCCTTAAATTCTTTAGACAGTTTCTTTTATATATTTTTACACATGCTCATAAGAAGTGATTCAAAAATTTTGTCCATCATCTGAACTCAGAGGAACAATTCCTAATGACTGATTACCTCTGTGTAAGTGTGTGTATGTGGTGGGGGGGAACAGTGCATGTATGCACTATTTTCCCCATGCTTTGCACATCTCTCTCTCTCTCCTTTTTTTTTTTTTTTTGAACACTGAATAGTTCAGGTACTATAAAGTGGAAACTCTAAAAATCAGATTCCCATCCTTACCAGGGTTTGTTGTTGTTTGGTTTTCTTGTCATTATTTGTTTATTGTCTTGCATAGAAAAATTCTGTTTTTCACTCTGTGTTCTCTGTAGTGAGTCATCACAGAAGTCCCTGCTCAGAACCTTAATGGTCTGCTAATGATTAGTTTAAAGATTTTCTTAAATTCCCTGAACTCAAATCTTCCACCCTTTGCTGGGGAGCTCTGTGTATGTGCTGGGGTACACCTTCAGTGCTAAGGCCTTTTACAACTCTGCCCAAGCCTTTACTTCCTATTTGTCCAGGCCCTCAAGGTAGCCAGAGGCAAGACATTGGGGTCCTCTCAGCTCTTGCCTGGGTATGCCCTCAGTTCTGCTCGTGTTTGTGGGTCCTAGAAAAAGACAAATTCTCTGTAGACATAGTAACAAGAAACCACAAAACCATTTTTAGACTGCCTTGAATCTATCAACAAAAACTTGCTTCAGCAACCAGTTTTGGCAAGCATCCAATATGTGAGATGCCCTCATATCTGAAATTCAGCCAATCAGGAATGGACTCCTTACATAAATATATCTCTAATGCCAATTGACAACTGTCTCACCTGAGTAGCCCTCTTATACTGATGACTCAACCCACTTAAATGGCTAAAAATCTACCAGTCTCTGAACTCTGCATCTCCCAATAACCCACCTAAAGATGAGAAGGGTGCTCTGCTCAGCAATTCTGTGCATGACAATATAACTTTCCCTTCCTAGAATTGCAATAAATACTGCTTTGTTGTTTTATTTCAGACACAGAGAGCTGATCTCATCCTTTGAGAGTTTCTATGAAAAATGCTATTTCCCAGAGGAATTTAGTTTTGCATGTCTTTGGGGAAGTATACAAAAAATAATATTTTATAAACTACTTTCTATATAATGACTTGATCTCAGTTCCAAATTTGATGTTGACAACTCCCGTTTCACTGGCTGATAATCTCCCCTCTCCTTGGCAGTGATCAGAATCAAGCCGTTGAGTCATGGCAAAAAGATACTATGAAAGCTACAATCCTAATTCACCCCACAGCTATGCCAAGAGGATGAGCTCTTCTGTTGACCAATATAAAAATCAGCCTTTGAATAAATGAAACAAGATGGGATCAGGAGGGAGAACCATAAGTGACTCTTAATCTCACAAAACAAACTGAGGGTTGCTGGGGGAGGGTGGTTGGGAGAGAGGGGTGGGGTTATGGACATTGGGGAGGGTATGTGCTATGGTGAGTGCTGTGAAGTGTGTAAACCTGGCGATTCACAGACCTTTACCCCTGGGGATAAAAATACATTATATGTTTATAAAAAATTTTAAAAAAAATTAAAAAGAATCAGCCTTTGAAGCACTTAAGAAATAAAATATCTGAAGCAATATAAGTTTCCTGATTCTGTGATTTGTTTAACTTCATGGGATTTGCAGTCAGTGGGAAATGTAACAGTACTTGGTCAACAAGAAGTCCTCATACATGAGTGCCTATATTTGTTGTGTACTTTAAACAAGTCACCCATTCTTTAGTTTCTTCTACAGCATGTCTCACTCTGGGTGGCAGCTATCATCCCCAGTACAGTGTCAATCACTTCCATACCAAGTCATGCTGTCTTATTCAATCTCATTTGCTATAAAATGGGGACATTTTATTTATTTTTTATCTTTTAAAACATTCTTTTTTTTAAAAGATTTTATTTATTCATTTGACAGACAGAGATCACAGGTAGGCAGAGAGGCAGGCAGAGAGAGAAAGGGAAGCTGGCTCCCTGCTGAGCAGAGATCCCAATGTGGGGCTCGATTCCAGGACCCTGGGATCCTGACCTGAGCCGAAGGCAGAGGCTTTAACCCACTGAGCCACCCAGGCGCCCCAAAATGGGGACATTTTAGCCATCCGACATGGTAACCAAGATCCTTCTTGGATACTCCCCTACAAATACATGCTAACCAAGCTATTTTTTCTTATCAAAGTGAGGCAGAGATCCTATATTTATTTGCCATCACATCCTTTTTGTTTACAGACATCAGTTTGTGTTAAAACAACCTTAAAAAAATCTTGTACTTCTGAATTAATTTTGTTTTATTGCTGTTTTGTGATACAAACATACTTTTCTTCATATATTCCCCTACTGCTTGTAACATGGTTTTGAACTTTATCCAATAAAACATTTTCCCATCACTTTTCTCTTTATCATAATACGTCCTCATGTTTGACATATTGGTGAATAGGTAAACTGAAAAAGCCTTTGATGAAAAAGATAGTGTAAGATGGAAAGATTGTTACCATATTAAAATAACGTTCTTTTCTTTTCTTATCTTTGCCTTTCTTTCTTTTCCTTTCTTTTCTTTTCTTTCCATTTTTAGAGCGATAGAGTGTGAGCAGGCAGGGAGAGGCTGAGGGAGACAGAGAGAGAATCTCAAGCAGGCTCCATGCTCAGTGTGGGGCCTTACATGAGACTCAATCTCATGACCCTGAGATCATGACTTGACCAGAAATCAAGAGTCAGATGCTTAACCAACTGAGTCCCCTAGGTGCTCCCAAACAAAATAACTTTAGATCCATTCTTACCTATTTTGAAAACTTTTACGAGCAACCTCTAAAGATGAGACATGTGCAGCCCATAAGTACTCCAACAGGTCATCAAAGCTACTAGAAGGTGACTTTACATGCTGCCAAAGACAAAAAATGTTACTAATATTTAGGCAATTATAACAATCTGTCTTCTTGAAAATCAATTCTATTTACAAATATAATTTTTCAACATTCTAAGTAAGGGGAAAACATTTTTTTTCCCTAAGAGTTCAGGTATGAAAGATTTAATGTTAAACACTCCCTAAAGACATTAATATCAAGCATTTTAATTACTAGTGATAATGAATCCATATGAAAGGAATAAACCATGTGTTTTAAGAAATGTTCAGGATTTCACACTGCTCAGAACCACACCTTTACTATTTTACGCATTTGGTTTTCTCTTGCCATGCAATGAACTTCCCACCAAGTGTCAAGTGTAAGAGTGTTTTATCTAATCATATGCAATTTAATGGACAAAACTAAAGGGAACTGAAGAGAACTAAAGGGAAACCCATCTTTAGTCATGTACTCTTTCACTCATGGCACATTACTTTGGACATCAATATTTAATTCTGACTGTTAAATGCTAATTCAGTCAACTCATATGTGATTTTTTTTTATCAAGACAGTTGAAAAAGCTGATCAAATTCACTACAACCTATTACACAATTGAATTTCTAGACCAGTTATTGCTCAGTTGACCTGAAATTATCATGAGCTAGGATACTTCATGCACTCTTAAGTCATAATTTCTCTGGGCTCACATGTGTGTATATAATTTATTTGGTATGAGACTAGTAGATAGCATGACCTTGATACAGTATTGGTAATATGGATATTAATGAAGTATGATGTCATGCAGCAATCCACTCAGACTAATACTGTTGTAACCACAATAATTTCATATTAGCAACTTTTTTCATTAGGAACAATTGCTCAATGTATTAAAAAAAGCCACATTAAGTGCTATTCAAAAATTATCTGGCTACCCTTGAAGAGTATAATTAAAACACTAGGGTCACCTGGGTGGCTCAGTCAGTTAAGTGTCTGCCTTCGGCTCAGGTTATGATCCCAGGGTCATGGGATCAAGCCCTGCTTTGGGCTCCCTGATCTGTGGAGACCCTGCTTCTCCCTCTCCCCCTCTCTGGTGCTCTTCCTACTTGTGCTCTCTCTCTATCTCTCTGTCAAAATAAATAAATAAGATCTTAAAAAAAACACTAAAAAAAAAAAACCTGGTAAAATTCATTCCACTTTTTCATTGCTTCTGGAAATGATGAATGGCAGTTAGAAACATTGTAACAAAAATTCATCTGATCCTTGGATGGTGGCAGAAAGGTGACCTTGTCTGATGATATCCCCATTATGCCAGAATCAACCGCAGCAAGGAAGGGCATTGCAGAGAGATAATAATTAAGGTCTGTATAAAAAAAAGGTATTAATATTGTTAACACACAAAAGAGTCTTTTTCAAAGTAAAGGAATCTGTCATAAAAGTAAGCCTAAAGATCTATAAATGTTGTAAAAGTTAAGTGGTAATTTTGGAAACTTTGGAAATTTTATCAGAAATTTCCCCTAGTGTTTTATGCAATTTGAATATACTTCTCCTAAAAACCATATTTTCATAATGCAAAACTGATATATCTTGTAGATTTATTATTTTAAATCACAGATAATAATTGTACTGGAATTTAAAAATATTAAATTCTAAGGCATAATAAGTGAAAAATTTAGAAATTAGTAACAGAATTAACTAACCAGAGTTTAAATAAAAACTTGAAACAAAAAAATTAGTAGCAGAATTCTATACTTCTCTAAGTTTTTATTTTAAATCTGAAAATCTGATGTAACTTTATAATATTCTAATATTTAATCTAGATATTTCTCTTGTTAACAAGGTTTTATCTGATAACATAACAAATTCTTATTACTGTCTTATGTATTTAAATCAAGTTTTGAGGTTACTGATTTCCCTAATTGATATTTTTATAATTGGATAAACTAATTGATAAATTTAAAAAATACTTAACTCAAGACTCATTTTCAAAACATCCAGATTTGGGTCAAACAGAGGTTTTTTTGCAATGATTCTGGTTTTGGGTCTTGTTTCTTTAATTGGGATCCCAGGTTAAATTGATTTTTGTGGAAAGGTCATCAATTTGAGGTTTGACTGTCACATTGAACTCACCAGCCCACCAACTGTCCACAGAGATACACAGATGATCCCCAGACTTATGGCCACAGTCTGTACTTTGGGTAGGATCAGCTAATCTGCCTAAAAGAGAGGAAACCCAGAGTTGAGTTTACTAGGCACCTTTCTAAGCTGTAGATACAATACCTAACTAGACATAATATGTTTACAGGAATAAAGAATTGTATCAGCCTTCCCATCACTGTCTTTCCTTCGCTTGATGACTTTCTGCTTTCCATCTGCCATTCATATTTTTTCCTTTTCCTTGACGTCTGTACAATGCTCTATTCTCTCTCATAGGCCCTATTTTTTTTTTTTTTTTGGCCTCTGCAGTCGGTGTCTTACATTTACTAACTACTCTTTATCTTCAATATTAGGGAGTGACTATTCATGTATAATAAGCAAGATCCAGGCTCTATTTGCTTAAAATCAAATCCTTTTTCATTGCTTGCCTACCTACTGTTTGACCCTGAATAAATAACTTCTGCAAGCCTCAGTTTTCTCATGTACTTACTGAAAGACTAGCAATAATCACTTCATAGAGGTTCGGGGCTGTTAAATGAAGGGCACAAAAAATGCTCAGCTCAGAGAACATGTGCTTCCATAAACATTAGCCATTATTGTATTTTTATCTCTTTTCTCTTTGTCATTCTTTCTCATCTCCTACTTTCAAAACATCCCATTCTGTTTCATTCACACTTGAGTTTTTTTGTACCTTCTGCATACACTCCCTGCAACACCCTTCAACTATCTCTGACTTTAAGCCCATCTCTTTCCCCGTTCCACCATTTTCATACTGGCTTATTCTCTTTACTCCAGCTGACTTTCTGTTATCTCTGGCTTCACCCTCACACTGTTTTGGCTCTTCACTTGCCACTCCAGCTTCTCTTTTGCCCAGCTACTGGGTACCTCCCCTTCTTTTCTCCCAGAGCTCTTTTCCTGCAACATTCACTTATTCTTCTTTCTTGTTCCTCCCCTGTGTTCACTAGATCATTTCTTTTCACCAGTTCTGTTTCCCATGAACCTGTTTTGTTTCCCTTTTACTTTCTCATTCTGGTTTCTCATTTGGCTCTGCTTGACCTGCTTACCCTTCAGTGGGCAAGAGAAAAAACCTGGGTAATTTCTGTTAATGCATAGAAATTTCTCAAAATTGTTATTCCTCTTCTGAACTGGAATAAAATCCAAATATGTGAAACCTACCTCTCCTGGTTCTTAGGTTTTGCCTCATCTGGGAGTTTTGAAATCTGTTTCTAAGACTCTCTGTCCTTTTTAAATCACTCCATCTTTGAGGACATTTGCCCATGATTCTAATCTAAGGATTTCCTTATGTTGTTAACTTCTCTGTCTTCTCCTCCACAGTCCTCCTTAATTAGGGACTCCATATCACCTCCAACTGCATATGCCTGGGACTGAGCCCTTGACCTTGACAGTCAAGGAAGATTGCACCCTGAATTTCCTGTTCAGAGTTTCATATTGTTCTTGACATCTTCAGCACTTTCCCCTTCTTTACAGTCATACTGGGCCTGCTTACTGCTGTTTTATCTTCTGAGGAACATTTTTCCTTTGTCTTCCCATGGCAAAAAAATACATCATTCTCAATAAACTTGACTAAAGCTGTTTTCTGTCATCCCCATTTTTCCAGAGCAAAATTAATGTTATATTTGTTACTATTTAAACCTAAGTTTTTGCTGTAAATTGACTGTATTTTTTCATTCATATTATTTCTGTCGCATACATATGTATATCCCATCCTCCCAACATTTCCCTCTCTTTTTGTCTTTTTCTCACATATACCACGCTAACTCCAAACTCTGTCCTTTAGTTCATTCGATTTCTTTCTTCATGGATTGCTTTTTTTTTTTTTAAAGCTCTTCAACGTTCTTTTTTTCAAGATTTACTTCAAATCTTACTCTATTCCCAGATTACCCTAACTCACAACATTCACTTTATTCTAGTACCTAATGCTTCAGCTCTTTCTTGTCTTATGGCTATATCATTTTTAACTCTCCTTTCTTTCTCTTTTTAATTTAAATTCCATGAGCCAACATATAATACATCATTAGTTTATGATACAATGTTCAACAATTCATTAGTTGCATATAACACCCAGTGCTCATCACATCAGGTGCCCTCCTTAATGCCTTCTTAACCATGCTGTGAATGCTTCGAGGGCAAGCCATGATATCTACTACCAATTTCTTGCATGATTGCCATAGTCTTCCCTTTTTTCATCTATTTTCCTCTTTGGTGTCACTGCCTTATCCTGCCTCAGACTCCCAGTATTCTCTTCCCAATTCAAACATTATTCTAATTAAAATTTTGGGTAACCAATAAAAATGAAAAATACTGACGTATGCAACTAGACAGATGAATCTCAAAATAATCGTGACAACTGAAACAAAACAGACTAAAAAAAGAGCGCTCAACTGTCTATATGGAAATTCTAGATAATGCTGTCTAAACTGCAGTGATAAAAAAACAGATCAGTGGTTACTGGTGAAGTTGGGGAGTTAGAGGCATGAGAAGTTAGAGGAGTGGGGAGGGCTGGGAGAGACCAGACTAGGGAAGTTCTTGAAGGTGAGACTACAAAGGGGAAAAGAAAGTTTTTAGAATGACTTATAAGTCCACTACCTGTGGTGATAGGTTCAAGGCTATGGATATATATCAAACTTACCCAAAAATACATCTTTAAATGTGCTATTTAATGTATGTTTATTGTATATAAATAAAACTATATATTTTTTAAAAGCTCTGCTAAGCAACCTAGAGGCACTTAAAGTGTTTAAGTATTTTGTAAGCATTAGATGCTTATTACTAAACTAAATCATATTTCTTAAGAGCCCAATTGAAACTGCCCAGTCTGACTTTAAAGACATCTCTTTAACTGACCCTCATCTATCTTCTTAAATTTACCACCCACTACTCTTTCACATTCCAGTTCTCCTGCCGATCAGGTAGTCTTCTGGTTCAACCTGCTATCATCTTGTAGTCTGTATTCCAGCACTTTTTTTCTAACAATGTCTCCATCAAGCTCTTGGGCCCTGCTTTCTTCCCATGATATTCTCAGCCCATAGTTGTCACTCTCCTTCCTGAGCTACTCTTGTATTTACAGTCCTCATCTCATCTTTGAGACTTAACATACTGTTGGTGAAATACTTTTACGGGCTAATTTCATAACCTGTATTTCTGTTTTGGTTTTCTCCGGTCATATTACAGAGTTCAACTCAATTAACTACTTAGTGAAATAAGCCACTTAAGAAACAGCAGAATCTCATATATTGTATTCTAAAATAAAAATGAAATTTTGAAAGTACTGTATCCAATATTCTACTTCAATATTCATTCATTACTGGACCCAGGGCTGAAAACTTTCCTAGGAATAGATGTGTGCACCCTTTGGGGGAATTGGTTATTGTTTCCAGTGGACTTTATGTTTAAATGGAAATTATATTGTATGTCTGGAGATTCCCTCACAAGCTTGGTTTTAATGCTAGCTTAGAATGTCATCACAGACCAGACCCACAGTCTCTTCCCACCTTAACTGTTTTGTTCCTGTATGTACTCTTCAGTGCTTAGAACTAGGCAGGCAAGAGGTATTCCATAAATACTTGCTAGAAATTAAGCAAGAGATTATGCAAATGCTGGAAAAGTCATAGGAAAGTGAGAGAAAAAAATCAATTTTCAAAAACATGATGGTAAATGTGCATGTACTACTTCCTAATCAATTCACACTTAAAGGGTCATTGTAATGGAAAAGAGACTTTCTTACCTGTATGATATTGCCATCCATGATGTACAGGCAGTCCCCATAAAATATTTTGTTCATTTTCTGGTGAAAATTTTGCAAAATACTTGGCCGTCTTGTTCAGGAGGATTTTATATGTCCCCAGTCTATCGGGATAATGCCAGAAGTTAATGATGTACTTTCCATTTTCTGTCTTGTAGTCACTGAACTGACCAGGACTCTCTTTCCACAGAGGGGGATACACATCTGAGATATTAGATGCTTTTGTTAAAGAAGCAAAAGTACAACCAGTTATTACACAGGCCCAGGAAAGATTGAAAGCCATGGTGTTTAGCCTGGAGAATGACATTATGGCAAGATCTTTATTGGGAAATAGAGGAGGAAGCTATATTGTTTTTCCGGACCTGATTCATCAACACTTAGAATTCCCTTCCATGGCAGTAAGAAGATGGAAGTAAACAAATGCTTTACCAAACAGATTAGGATACCTCCCTTGTTAATCATCTCCCAAGTAAAAATTGTGGATTATATATCAGTCTCTAGAATTTTTAGTAATTTTTAGCAGAAAATTTTTAGTAAGACTTATTTTTGTTTCTATCTTTTGGTCTGTTTTTCATATTAATCATAATAATAAATTGTATGTCCTTCCCAGAGTTACTTGAATTTTAAAGGACAGCTATTTTTATCCAATTTAATATCCAATTAGTGGGATTTTAGCCACTGGTTAACTAGAAAATTTTTGATAGAATTTTTAAGAATTTTTAGTGATATTTGGGACTTTATCAGCTCTCCTTAAAATTTTAGTCCATGTGTAAGTCCATACTTGTATGTCAGGGATGTCAACCCAAATTCCACATTAGCAGAATGAGCCAAAGATTTATGTGTGGGCCATTGGTTTGTGGCTATAGAGGAAAAGTAAAAGAGGGAGAAAAAAAAAACCAGAAAGGAGGAAAAGTAAATACAAGGAAAGACTATCAGTTGGTCTCCACTAAGGGTATGAGGTGCTTAATGTTTTCTAGAAACTAATGAGGAACACTGACCTTGAGGATGGAATTGAGGATGGAAAAAAATGCATTTGTTCTTTTTTCTTTTCTTTCCTTTTTTTTAAGGATTTTTTTTCATTTGAGAGAGAGAGAGCACAAGAGAAGGGAGGAGCAGCAGGTGGGGGACAACCAGACTCCTTGCCAACTGCAGAGCCCGAGGCAGGGCTGGATTCCAGGACCCTGAGATCATGACCCGAGTCAAAGTCAGATGCTTAGCCAACTGAGCCACCGGGCACCCCAGCGAAGCATTTGTTCTTATCATTCTCTGGTCAAAGGTGACTCACAAGTAGAAATGCTCCCGTAATTCTGGTTACACAGACCTGTGAGGTAAGTGGATTCTTTCAAGTGTTTCAAGCAGCAACAGTGGTACAGAAGCCCAGGTCAGTACATACAAAATAAAAGTAGATACTGCAGTTAAGCTGCACACTGCATGCATGAAGCAGGTCAGAGCTTGGTGTGGAACTATCCTAGCAACAGTAGCTACAGTCAGCAGAGAGGCTAAGAGGATTCAGGAGTGATGCACAGACATCAGTTCAGAACCGCCATACTATAACCTGATCATGAGCCATCATTGGGAATATGCAGGCCATGGACTCATGCAGACCCAGCCCTTCTCTATATGCAGGTGCTGTGATTTTACTATAATCACAGTGAGTTGCCAGGGAATTCTTTATCAAATAAATAATTCCAAGCCTCAGACTTCATTCAGTGGATATTTATTGAGCAGTGTCCTTTCTCTTGGTGCTCCATCACCACTGGTCGGCCATGATAAAGTAGGAGAGATGCTTGTCTTTGAGAAGTTCAACAAAGGATTACTGTTAAGAAAATTAATCTTTAGTGAATGTAAGGAATTTGAATATGTAATAGAAGAATTTTACCTTCTTTTAACTCAGCCGCTGCCCTTCCTTTCAATGTGAAGGTGGGGCTTCTCTTTCTCCCTGTTGCATCCATTATTAGCATAGAGAACGACAGGTTGATACACCAGTCAGTTCCAAGTCTTATAATCTCTATGTCAGTTCCAAGTCTTAAAATCTCAGTATTGCTTTCCTGTGGTGCAACCTCACTGCACTCTGAGGTGAACACCTGGCCCTTGTTGCAAAACCCTGTGGAAATTAGGGCATGAGGAGCTGGCACCAAGATGTTCTATGAGTTATGAATGTCTGTTTTCTGATCCAGAGGCACCTTGTTTCCCGTCAAAAAATTGTATGTACATGAAATAACAAAATACACAAATACACATATGAAATAATTCTTGGATATAAGGAAGAGATTCTGTAAGGGACATAGAGCTGATGGGCACGTGGACATATTAACCAAACCACATGATCAACTGGGCAATATCTGAAACTCTACTTTTTTTTCCCCTTAATGGAAGAAAGTGGTTGAAGGTGGTTAAAACAAGTAGCCTAAGTGAGAGTTTTGGTTTTTCTTTCCAAGTGCGGCAAGAACACGTTTATAGATACTGAAATTAGTGTTGATTTTATGCAGAAAGAAAACATTAGAAGTTTATTGTCTGCGCTCCTCCTCAGGCTGGAGAACAGACGAGGAAGTCCCAAGAGCTGGTATAGGGATTTGTATGGGCTAAAATCATAAGTCTATGGAGGCTGTTTTTGTTTTTGTTGTCTTGGGGTTATACTTTCTTTTCAGATAGGGAAACAGATTAAGTAGTTGAAAAAGCTAAACGGAGAGCTTTAAACGGGCTGAAAACTACAACTGTGATACTTTGCTCCACCTTGAAGGTAAATATGACTTCTTGCTGGTTTGGAGACTCATTCCCTGCATCCCACTAATCCTCTACTTCCTCTCTGCACTGACCTCAGCTGCTCCAAGAATTAGAGGTGGAAACAAAGTCTCCTTGTCCCTCACAGAACCGAAGGCCCTAAGTATACTGAGGAACACCAAAGGCAGGTGAACTCTGTATAGCCCTTTTGGATACTGGGGCCCAAGTCACCACCTTGCTCAGTCCCATGTGAAAAAGTGATGCTGAGCAGAGATGGCCAAAGCCATGGACTGTAGAGTGGAAACCACAGTACCAGGTGAGAGAGCAGAAATAAGTTGCTTCTGAACCACGGGACCTTCTAGACACTGAAATGAAGAACCAACGAGGATGTGAGCTTCTCCAACAGCTCCAACCATCACCTCTTGTCTAACCCACCTGCCAGTTCCTGCCTCCCTAAGTCCTAGGTAGGAGGTAACAGTGCCCTGCAAGAGTGACCGGATCCCTTGGAATAAATTGAACTGATAACAGATCAGTTTGTAAGAAATTTTTATCAGGAAATAATTCCTAAGCCTCACGCTTAATTTGACAGGTGTTTATTGAGTGGTGACTTTTACTCTTGGTGCTATATCAGCACTGGTCTGCCACGGTGAACAAGGTAGCAGAGATGACTGTCTTTGAGATGTTGTTGGTTTGCAACCTTCTCAGGAACTTCCCCTGTATCCTCTGAAACATGACAAGAGCAGGAAGAGATGGAAGAAAGAGGCAGGCCACTCGAGGTTGGTAGATAGCAGCTTTCCTAAGTAGTGGAAACTTACATAGGAGGCTTGTTTTGGACATCAGCAAGATAAATGTATCCCTGCATCCACCTCCCAAATCTTAAAATTTATGAAGTGGCCTTAACAGGATTTAGTCACATTTATCATATAGGTGTTTTCAACACCTACATCCCTTTCTCATGACAATGTCCTTGGAATAATCTCTGGGAGTGGGAAAGGCAAGTGTAACCCATATTCCAAGGACAGAGGGACAGAAGTGGGGGTGAGGAGTTGCTGAGGCCCTGAATTCGGCTCATGGGTCAACTGGCAGTTACACTCTTTTTTCCCCCATGTCTTTAAAAATGTAAGGTCTCGGGATGCCTGGGTGGCTCAGTTGGTTAAGCGGATGCCTTCGGCTCAGGTCATGATCCCGGCGTCCTGGGATCGAGTCCCACATCGGGCTCCTTGCTCAGCAGGGAGCCTGCTTCTCCCTCTGCCTCTGTCTGCCTGTTCTCTCTCTCTCTCTCTCCGAGAAAATTAAAAAAAAAAATGTAAGGTCTCAAAAAAGAAGGTCATTTGATTTGTGATAGATGAACTTTACCTTAAATTTTACTTTTTTCAAGTTTTATTGAAGTATAATTGACAAAATTTTTATATATTTAAGATATATAATGTGATACCTTGATACATATACATATTATAAAATGATTACTACAATTGAGCGGATAGCCATTCATCACCTCCCGTAGTTACTGTTTTGTGTGTGTGTGTGTGTGTGGTGACTAAAGATCTATTCTCTTAGCAGATTTCAAGTATAAAATGTACTATTGATTGTACTTGCCATATTGTACATTAGATCCCCAGAACTTACTCATCTTATAACTGAAAGTTTGTGCCCTTTGACCAACATCTCCCCATTTCCTCCAACCTCCAGTCCCTGGCAACCACCATTCTACTCAGCTTATGTGAGTTCAACTTTTTTAGATTTCACATGTGAGTGGGGTCATGTAATATTTGTCTTTCATGTGTCTAGTTTATTTCACTTAGCATAATGTCCTCCAGGTTTATCTATGTTGTCACAGATCACAGATCCCCTTCTTTTCTGTGGCTAAGTAATATTCCATTGATAAGTTCTTACAATTTATGTTCTAATAGAACAGAACTAAGTGCATCTGCAATGCTGGAAGACTGCAAAGGAGGAGGAAACATTTTAATGTCTAAGAACCCTGACAGTGGAGTAAGAATGGTTATGCATCATTTATTAGGTCTGAAAAATGTTTTTTTCAATTATGATATATTTAATAATATTATCTTAGTCTTTTAGGCAATATTGGCATTACTAATCCTAAGAATTCAGGATGGCATTTTAAACAACCATGAATCTAGAGGTAATGCTTTTTATTTCTTCTGGAAGAGGGATGTCGCTTTATTTTTTCACTTATTCTTTGACTAATTATCCATTTACTGAACATCAGATAAGTGCAATATAATAAGGAGAATGAAAATATTAAAGGAATCAGTTCATTTTTTTCAGGAAAAAAAAGCCTTGAGAAAATTATGAGCAAAGAATTATGAAAGTTCAGAAAAGGGAGTGATATCTATAATTTTCAGATAGCAATGGGATCACCAGATAAGAGAAGATTTAAGGGGCGCCTAGGTGGCTCAGTCATTAAGTGTCTGCCTTCGGCTCTGGTCAGGATCCCAGGGTCCTGGAATTGTGTCCTGCATTGGGAAGCCTGCTTCTCCTTCTCCCACTCCACTGCTCGCTGTCTCTCTCTCTCTGTCAAATAAATAAATAAAATCTTTAAAAAAAGAGAACATTTTAAAGATGAGATGGTATATGAGTTGGAACCAGGGGTCTTTCTAGAGTGATAAATATTCTGTCTTCGGATTCAGAGATGTCTTGATTCATGTCAAAAACTGCATATACACAAAATAATAGAACACACAATTACACACATATGTACATGAAATAATTCTTGGACATACACACAGCTTTATTTTTATTTACACACAATAGCTTTATTTTATACACATAGCTTCTCTTTCCATGTAACTTGTTCAACTCTGGTAAGACGTGTTCCAGAGGCAGATGAAAATACACTGTGGTAAGAAGAATACAGTGATATGCACAGTGTGAGGGAGCACTTATTTGTATGTGTTCAGTTGAGTTTTAGGCACACGTTGGAGCTTGGTAGTGTACTAGTTCAAATTTCTGTTCTTCTACAAGTCTTTCATGACACCCATATTGCTATGTACACAAACAGGCCTTCCTCCAATGTATTTGATTGCACTTGCCATTAACATATAAGAACGTATTCTGGATATATTATAAGTAGGCCAGTAGCAAAAGAAAGAAAAAACTCAATAACTCTTAATTTCCTATTCCAAAGAAATTGTTCTGGACAGAAAAGCTATGTCTAAACTTTTTTGCTGCCCTCCAGGGTTATTAGTTCTCCTGATATATGCCAGTTTCACAAGTCTTAAAATGAAACTTGATGTCTATTGGTGGTCCTCGCACTGGGTAAAGGCACAGGCCAAGAAAAGTTTGGCTACTCATTGTTAACAACATCTTACTTATGCAGAATTTTAATATGACTTGGCAGTGAAATCAGTTGAAAGTTCATTTAGTTGCCAATATTTTTTCTTGGTTGATTATTAATAAGTACCTAATAAATATTTTCAACTACGTAGTCTTTGTCAAATCCAATATATCTTCTATCATTCTTTCTGGTGAAATGTCTTCAAATTTACCCGAAGTTGGTGTTTTGTATAAAGGGATGACATAGTGATATAGATTCACGTTGACACTGAAACAGAAGTAGCCAAAGAATTATTTAAGGACATCGCCATAATTTTCCAGGACATGAGATGGTTTACTCTATCACAGATACCAGGCACAAGCTAGGATTCCTTCACTTTGGTTATATCTCTCTTCCAAAATTGAATAGAGATAGTATAAAACTGTAATTAACCTGCTTAAAGGGGTACAGTCTTCCATCAGACGTGTGTGCAAGTGTGTTTGTATGTGCATATATGTGTATGTATTATATGCTTTTAGGTTCGTTTGTTTATGTTATCACTCAGTTTTGCTTTTCAATCCAAATTAATTTAATTTTATTTAATTTTTTAATTTAAATTCAATTAGCCAAAATATAGTACATCATTAGTTTCAAATGTAGAGTTCAGTTACCCATCCCCCCGCTCACCTCCCCTCCAGCAACCCTGTTTGTTTCTCATTGTTAAGAGTCTCTCATGGTTTTTTCCTCCCTCTCTGATTTAATTTTATTCTTCATATAAATTGTTAATATTTTAAACACCAAAATAGTGTAGGAAGATAGACATAAAGTTTCATTCCTTTTCCTTTCCCTATCTCTTTCCAACCTATTTCTAAACTACAGAGTTTCTGGTTTAACCATTCTGAGGGGGTTTTACCTTTTTGGAAAAAAGATCTATCTATTTATCTATCTCTATATTTATATACTTATCTCTTACTTTCCCTTTACTTTTTCTACAAAATGTAGAATACTATATATACTCTTCGGCACCCTGATTTTTTTCACTTAATTTTTTTCTGAGAAATTATGTCCTCATAAATATTTTGCTCAACTGATAAAAAAGTTTTGTTTTGTTTGCTAATACTTGGTATGCCTCTGATGGATGTTCAGTACTTTATCCAACCAATATCCCATATATGGCCATTCAGATTTTTTCTTAATATTTTTCAAACACAAATAATAGCATGGTGAATAACATTGGATGTATATTGTTTTGTCTTCCATTTCAAAAGAGGTAAAAATTTTAAGTAAATTCCCAAAAGAGGGATTGCTCGTTCAAAAGATGAGTGCATAGGAACTTGTGGTTCTGGAACACAAACACATTTCCCTGATCCTCTATATCTAATAAAATGCCTAGAAATTACTCTAAAGATTGTAAAAAAAAAAAAAAAAAAAAAAAAAAAGGAGGGGGTCCCTGAAAGCTGAATAGTAGAATGTAAACTGACTAGAGACTTCAGGATTTTAGAAATGACATCGTGGTGAGTTCCATGGGTTTTCACTTATCTCCTATGTAACCCCCACACAGGGGGAGACCTGCAACCTGGAACTGGCCAACAGGAAACACAAGAACAACAAGAAAAGATGCTCTCTCTGGCCAAGCACTAGGAAAGGGGAAACTCAAGAGAGACCTAGTGGAAACCCAGCCTCCCATTTCACAACCTGAACACTTCCAGGCAGTCAAATATACAGGTAGGAGCAGGAGGAGTGGCAAGAGAAGATTCCAGATCATTCCAGCTCCCACTCCACAAATAAGGCATGAGTGGGTGGTCCCATCCTCCAATAGGCCTGTGACATGAAACCCCTCTGTGTCCCTATGACCTTCACACCTGCAGTATCTGTATATCCCTCAGTGACATTAGGTGCCTCAAGGAAGTGACTTCTGTTCCCATAGATGGGACCAGTAGAGTTTGAGTGGGAGACCAACAGCTTCAGAACACAACAGACCAGAAGAACTTTGTAAAACTTGAGAAACCTAACTGTCGTTAGAACTAAGCCCACAAAAGTAGACTGGAATCCATATGCTAAGCCTAAACAGGGTGATTTCCTGCTGAAATGATTTATATAGGATTAAGATACCTAACATGATAATCAGAATGTCTAGTAAGTATACAATCAAAATCATTGGACAGAGTAATAACCAGAAAAAGCACCATTTTAATGAGAAACTACACTCAACAGATGCCAATACTGAGATGAACCAGATGTTGAAATTATCTGCCAAGAATTTTAAAACAGCTATCATAAAGATCCTTCAGGCCCTAAGGGACATTTATAGACACTCCACCCATTAGGAGTAGAGTAAAAATTCCTTTCAAGTGCCACAAAAATAGATCATTGCCTGGACAATAAAATTAACTTAACAAACTTAAAAGAATTTTTAAAACAGAGAGTATGTTCTCTGACCACAATGAAATTAAGCTAAAAATCAATAACACAAGGACAATGGGAAAATCACCCAAGACAGAAAATGAACAAGCACAAACCAATTGCATTTCTATACACTAAGAAATGTAAACTAATTTCTGTAAAGTGCCATTTACAATCACTCCGAGGAAAATGAAATACTTAGGTTTACATCTAAAATGAACATGCATTATGAAAGAAACTTTAAAAAATGACTTCAATACTTGTAAAGATATACCATATTCACTGTTTGGAAAACTCAATATAGTAAAGATGTTAGTTCTCTCTAAATTTATCTATAGGCTAAACACAATTTCTACCAGCATCTCAGTAAGTTTCTTTTGAGATGTAAACAATCTTATTCCAAAACTTATATGGGAAGGAAAAGCCCTAAAATAACTAAAAACTCTTTTGAACTAGAATAAATGGGAAAAATACTTCTTCCTGGCTTACCACATAGCCACAGTAATCAAATCAGTGTGGTACTATTAGAGGAATAGACATATGGATCAATGGAACAGAATAGGAAAACATGAACTAAATCAGCACAAATATGTGCAAATAATTTTCACAAAGTTGTAAAAGGAATTTAATGGTGAAGGGATAGCTTTTTGAATAAATAGTACTGAAGCATTTGGACATCCATAGGCAAACAAATGAACCTCAATCTGATCTACATACCATATACAAAAATTAATTCAATGTAGATCAAGGACATAAATGTAAAACTATAAAACTTCTAGAACATAGAATAAAATCTTTGAGACCTAGAACTAGGCAAAGAGTTCTTAGATTTGACTCCAAAAGCATTTAAAAGTGAAAATCCATAAAAGGAAATTGAAAAATTGGATTTACTAAAAATAAAAAAAAAATTTGAATGATTCAATTAAGATGATAAAAAGTTAAGCCATAGAAGGAAATTGATCAATTGGACTAAAAAAATAAAATTAAAAATGCACTTCTGTGAAAGATTGTGCTATGAGGATGGAAAGATAATCTACAGACTGAGAGAAAACATTTGCAAACTACGTATCCAGCAAAGGTCTTGTATTGAGAATATATTTTAAAAATTCTCAAAACTCAACAACAATTAATCCCATTAAAAATGGGCAAAAGACATGAACAGACATGTTACTGAAGAAGAGTGACAGCTGTCAAATAAGCACATTAAAAGATGTTTAACATCATTAACCATTGAAGACATTGAAAATTAAAACCACAATGAGATATCACTAAACGTCCATTATAATGGTTAAAGTAAAAAAAAAAAAA